>MU837299.1:0-56307 GCA_029603245.1 Rhizopogon salebrosus TDB-379
CCAAGCTGATGAGGCCTCTTGGGTAGAAGATGGCGTTGATCTCTAAATCTTGAATGAGCAAACTCCTCTTCCTCATCCTCCATAGACATTTTCAGATAACTCTGAAATGAAGAGACCTTTTCTCTTCTTGTCAGCCATGCTATCATCTGAGGCTTTTCATTTCTCTTGTTAGACGCATACCAACCTTCCTTGCAGAAGTCAATATGAAACCTTTCGAACATCTCCGTGTTGTAGTTGTCTGTTGTTCCAAAGTTTTGTATATTCTCCAGGTAATGTTGCAAGGAATGGAATTTAGGAATGTCAGTTATGCTCTTGGTGGAAAGGTGCGCCAATAGATCGAGCTGTATTCGCACAGGTATTATTACAAGAAAGGGTCACCAGTTACTATGCTCTTGGTGGAAAGGTGCGCCAATAGATCGAGTTGTATTCGCGCAGGTATTATTTTAAGGATTCAGATTCCAACTTAAATTCACCTCTTCATCTGAACACAGCACATCCCACATGAGTGACCCCCGCCCTGTGCCGGCCACAACCCACACCTGAAATGCAGGCATCACCCGGAATCCCCGCAATTCCGACTACTTAAGAGTTTCTAGAGTCTGACTCTAGCTCCAAGCGTGTCACGTACATGACTGCATGTACTTGGCTGCTAATGTCACACGAGATCTGGATTGGCCTTCGATGCGGTTATCGGTCCTGGTATCAACAACTCGATTACCGCTGACCAGCATTCTGTATTGTGGCACATCCATCCTTGGCGGGTTTAACTGACTATGTGCAGGCGCTAGACTATCAGACCTCTCCCCTTTCATGAAAGATGTCAGGACCGCAGTGCTTCCCAATTTCAGCCGACTGGCTGTGTTCTTCCAACCCCACAATTCTGGATCCGTAAACCAGACTAACTTTCAATCCATAGATTCCCTGAAACGGCTCTTGGAACGGTACATTGAAGCATTTAAACCACACGATCCCTTCCACCATTCACTGGCAGCTAATCTCACGATGCAGATGCACATGCTGACTTCCAGCGCATTCATAGAGACGCAGGCGGTTATCTCGTCCTTACCCCCACCCCAGTCAAACTTCAGCTAGACGACTCTCATTTATCCACCGACTGTCCCATCGCCATAGAATCTCCACCACAATCAACAGAGTTCATCAATATACCTCATCCCTCGCCCTCCCGCCTGGTTATCTCCCTCCACCCCACTCAACTCACATCGTATGCCTTCGGTGTGGCAGCTTCGATGGACTTATCAGTCCTGGTATCGACAAGTCAAGTATTTTTCTCAAGAGTGGCTGCCCATAGTAGACACGCATTGCCAATGACCGCCCTTACGATTTCAATTCTGGGCCCTCCCCTCCTTCCTCTGTCTTCCCAAGCTATCTGCGTCATCGCTGCCAGAGCAAATCGGCCTCTCGCCATCACTCACATATCACCACAGACGGGTCCACTAGCCATTTCCTCGCCTGTCTGAATGCTCGCAAGATGAAGTTCACGGGGTTAACGCCCTTCTTGTTGTTACTTTCATGCCTCAAAGCAGTGTCCAACCGTGCCAACACTTCTGAGCGCCGTGCACTCGAGTACTTTAACCGATTGCTGCTACAGCGACGAGTGAGTCTCTGAATCCCCGTTCCCCGCACATTTGAATCAATCTCTCAAGCGAGCTCTCCAGTCCCCGCCAGGGTGTCTTTATTATCTGAACTCCCCTTCGCGCCTTTCACCATTTCACGCGATTCTTCCTCGAACCTCGGCATGCTTGGATTGTGCTCGATTCTGAAGCCCTCGTCATTCCTCTTTGAATTTATCGTATTTCCTGGTCTACTAGTGATCCTACTACCTTGCTACGACAACGACGAGTGAGTCTCTGATTCCCGTTCCCCACGTCTGAATCAATCTCTCAAGCGAACTCTCCAGGTCCCCGCCAGGGTGTCTATATCATCTGAATTCCCCTTCGCGCCATTCACCATTTCACGCGATTCTTTCGTGGAACCTGGTGGGCTTGAATCGTGCTCAATTCTGATGAGGTGCCACCTCCCATGCAATTCAATCCTTCGACCGGATCGACTGAAGCGGAGGGCCCGTGCGCTTGCAGAGAGTACAAGAGAAGACATACTGTGACCTACCAAGACGTGCATCCCACCAGGTGAGTCTCTGTGCCGCTTGTTGTCTCTTCCATCAGCTGACTGTTTGACCGCACATTGCAACGTGCAGCCTGAGAACTTCCGACCCTGCTTCGAAACGCCCCCATCCATCAGGTACTGTCGAAATGACAGCAAAGCGCCCGCGTTTGACCCTCCGCATCCATGTAGGATGCGGAGATCCAGCTGTTTCAGACCTCAATCCTCCCCAGGCATCTATCTGTCAGCTGTCCTCTTCTCCCTCCTCCTTGTCCATCTTTGTCGCTAACCCCACCCTACTGCAGAGGATGCTCCAGGTGGCGCCACCTCTCAAGCCAGGCAGCAATGCCAACGAGGCGATCGCGCACCCTCAGCCCATGAGATGCTGCCACCCAAGTGCAGCATGCTGGAGGGCCTCATGCCATTGGACGAAAACGCAGTGACAGTGAAGGAGCCGTCTCCCGCTCCTTGGCGTTCCTGATCATCGCGACATGCTTCTGTGAAATGTTCGGTCACGTTGCTGAACTGATGACGGATCCATTCGGCAACTATCTGTGCCAAAAACTCCTCGAGTTCTCCACGGACGATCACTGCAACGTTATCTGCGAATCCGTCACTCAAGATCTCGTTACCATCTCGTTGAACATGCACAGTACGCGAGCTGTACAAAAGATGATTGATTTTTTGTCCACCAGACGCCAGGCAAGTCGCTTCCAGCGGATTTTCATCCTCCAGACTTACAGTAGAGCGCAGACTGATCATAGATACAACACTCAGATTCATTCCATTATTCTTGCGCTCAGCCTCCATGTTGTAGTGCTCATCAAGGACCTCAACGGAAGCCACATCATACAAAAATGTCTCAACAAACTCGCACCGGAGGATAACCAGGTGAGGAACGTCGGAGTGTTTCGTATGTTGGTAGACTGACGTTTTTCGGGTAGTTCATTTATAATGCAGTGGCAGCTAACTGCGTCGAGGCTGCTACTCATCGCCACGGATGTTGCATCCTGCAATGCTACATCGATCATGCCTCGGACCACCAGCGCATCCAGCTCGTGAATGAAATCCCCTACAATGTGTTGACGCTCGGATGGCAAGCCTATGGGGCAGGCAGTGTGGATATGGGGTTCATTGTGTCAAATTCACGGTCGATGTTGTAGTCGCTAGCACGCCAAAAGCTGCGGCAATTGTGGATGATGATAATGAACTGGAATATAGCTTAGTAGACATGATTTTGATGGTATCCTCCGAGTCGTCAGATTCATTGATGTAGTCAGAGCTTTTGTGTGTCTGGGACTTGCGAGCCATGCTGGTGAAGTACGATGTATGACATGAACGACCCCAAAATGCCAGTTTTTCATCGTCCTTTTTTGGCGTGTATTTGTTTTGTGTTCCATTCGCGCGCGAGAGCCATTACATATGCACACAGCTGTAAATAATAATGTAACCCTACTTAGTAATAATAGTGCACTGGAGCTGTCCAGTACTAGTCACAAGCAGGTTCGATCCCCCAAACCAACCACTGGCAGCGGTTCAAGTCTCTCCACAAACGCAAAGCTGAACGCAGATGATGCAGGCTGGAATACAAGTCTTTCGGGAGGGAAAGATGATCTGGACTGCAAAGCCACAAAAAAACAGTATACAAAGATACGTGTTATCAAGCCCAGTTTGCTTATGCTCGTGACATAGCCTTATTTTACAGCCAAACGTACTTGTCGAGCACACGTCTGTGTACGACGCAAGGAAAAGAGTTGGGACGTCGACGCATCTTTTGGCAAGCCATATGCAGACAGGACGAAGGAGGGGAAGATGCGGAATGTGGGATACTGCGAGACCTACAAGTAAGTCCCCTACGTGTCGCTTCAACCTCACGTCACAGATCCACAGGAAGAAAGGATCCCTTGAAGTCATTTGCCGGTGCGAACCTCAATGCCAGACCTGACTTCCAGTGAGACGTCATCGAAGAGCTCATCACGCTCGAGAACGAGGCCATAATATTGATGTTGTGAGAGAGGAGTCTGCCTTAGGAGATTTATGTGTCGTGCGTCAACTTTCTGCTTACTATACTGCATCGTTGATGTATTCATCTTACCAGCCAGTTGCGTCACTATTGATGTTTGAAGCTCTAGAAATGGGTCAGACACAGGCAAATGATCCAGAGTCATTCGGTATTTCATTTCATCGTTCTTTTCGTCCTCCGGCACTGGCTTATATGTCACTCAGATACTTTCACCCGCAAATCAACAGCGTCAAAATACAAAGAGCAAGACGATAGTGTTTCTTATGCCGCCACTGGACCGCTGGTTCCATTCCTCGTCCATCTTGACGACCGCTCACAATCCTCATCACAGTTTGGTGTCGTCTGAAGCGCGCGGTCAGGTACATGAAACTGTAATGAAGTGGGTGAATGTCGTGAAATGGGGGTGTTGATATGTGAAGTTGACAGTGATGTGATGGCGTCACGGGTGGTGAGTGGTCCGACAAATGACTGTTTGGGTCCAAAATGGTGGTATCTCCTCCCGCTCTTTTAACTACGCCTTCTCTACCTACCATTCATTCCAGGCTCTGGACTAATGTCCAGTGGCCTGATGGGCCAGTGTCCTCATGTTGGGGGTTTGAATATACTTAAATCTACGACCCTTAAGTGTCGTGTCTGCGTGAAGCTCGTTATTATCTGTCAGCTGGGACGGGAAGCGTCTGTAAACCAAATATATAGGGTGGTTCACAACCAAAGAAACAACAAGAGATCACGTAGTAATGCCTCTAGAGTACTCGATGAATCTGAGTGTGAACACTGTTGTTCCCTGCGCTAGACACCATCGCCAGTCGAAATGTGTACGCAATCCTGGAAAGCAATTGAAGTCATGGCCGTTGCTTCATCCGAGTTGGCCACGAGCTTAGCATTATATTCTCTAACTGCAAGGATAAGGCGTGGCCCCATGACGGATACCTGTAAAACTTGGGTGATTGAAATAAAACTATTAAGGATCTCAATTCCCCATGAAGATGAGTTCTAGTATTGGCATAGCAAATATTGGTCAGATGCAGATATCGGTCGCAGTTTAGCATACCATGATTTTTGGAGAGAGAAAGATGAGCTGAATGCAAGAAATAGCAAGAAAACTAGTGCGGAACTCAAGTGAGAAAGGATAGTCATATTCAAATCAGGAACCCACCTTGCGAAGTAAAACACATGAGTCTCCATTAATATGTGAAACAGTCCCCGACCGCCCATCCCGTCGATGCTCGTTGGAGTTCACGAAAGTGTTTTACAGCAATCCAGACAGCAAGACACAATGCGAGGATCTCCCATGCAGTACCCATTACCCACATCGTCTTTGACAAAAGCATGTTGTCCGAGGCCCCATTGACAGCGCACAGATGAGCACTGGAGAAGACATACTCGGCTGATGTGAGTCTGGTGAGTAACACAAGTCTGGAATCTATGATGAAGCTCACTCCCTGACCAACTCGTCATTTGTATCACAATTATTACTATAGAGGCAACCTCAAAGGCTAGGAAGATTACACAGAGAAAGACAAGCACCCTCCAGGACTGCTGATACATGGCGTGTAAGCGAATGATCATGATGACTTGCATAATATTTCAGTCAAGTCAATGTTACCGCTGAGATCCTGCAACTGAGTAGCTCACCACCCAGCGTGACATTTGCGACAACAACCACCCAGTTTGTGGTGATGTAAAAGATAAGGCCAGAAAAAACTTAGTGATGACCATTGGTGGACGCGATGTGTAAACGCACAGCTGTTGCAATCGTCATGTTAAATCAAGGAAGTGATCAATAATCTCACTCACCCCTGTGCAAGAACACGGCTAAGTCTGACGTGAATGGCATGTATTCATAGGAATACTCATCGCATCCGTTAATGAGGCGGACGAGAGAGTTGCTGCATGCCGTCAGTCAACAGGAGTGATCCTAGTGTATGCGAGCAGACTTACGGATCATTAGCGTGCTGATAATAAGAAATGCATTGTTAGCACATTTGCAATGTCTTTGCCTGACGAACATACACTGTAAATGGTATTCCGATGTAGCGAACCTGTTCAAGCCTGAGTGAGTGCACCCGTGAACCAAAAGTTACGCACAGTGAGATATAGGACAGTCATCAGGGACCAGCATTGCCTCTGCGTCCAATCAGATTCATTACGGAAGAGTTGTTCTCATATGCAGCTCTGCTCACCCAGACAAATTCAATCTATAGAACCACTCTTAGTGAGATGACTTCTAGTAATCACGTCAACCCACCTCCTGTCCAGATGTCAGTGCTGGAAAATACAGTAGTAGGTATTCCGTCAACAATTCTTCTGATAATCAGTCCTGCTCACCCCAATCATATACTACCACAGTCAAGGATGCGACTAAGAAATCATGGTCAAAATCTGAGCGGGATTGCTTGCTCTCCACGGACCTGCGAAATAGCTGTGCAGATGAAGATCGTCGATTATTGGCCACAACATGGGATCATTTGAGATTATGGTCATATTGAAGGGATTGCTATCAGTGGGGGAGGACCTAGTGGACGTAGAACGACGGTGTTCGTGTTACTGCTAAATATACTTCCACCCAGAGCTTTCGGAATGTACATAACGTGTAGCAGTATGACAGTGTCAGTAAAATTCTGTAGAAAGAACCACTCACATTTGATGCAAGTAATTCAAGTTCCGGTGCGAAAAAATGCAGTGCTCGCGCTCACGATCGCTTAATTTCAATCGGCTTGATCTTGACGGCTTGATGGATGATTGAATGCCTCCACCAAATTTAGACATGACTTATAGTATAGTTTGGCCCGTCTTCTGCCAAGCCTCCACGCTTCGTACTATGCACCGATACTAGATCTGATAATCACGCTTTCATGTTGCACGCTGGAGCGAGCGACTTGAAAGAAAGCTATCTCGAGCGAGTAGCTTCGAAACTACCTGTAAGAGAAGCCCATTAGTATGAGGTGACTTCCAGCAGAAGCAGAAGATGACCTGCCTTTTGCAGAAGCCACGTGTGTGAGCGCTATCCTTTGAACCCCACATGATAGCTTCGCGATCAGTGACTGTCCGCCTCTTTACACCCGGTGCGATCGCCAATTAAACACAGGGTTGCTGATGTACCATGTGCAACCTGCGAGCCTGCGTCGTGGCACTACAGTCAATGGTGTGCTTGACGACGAATGCCGAGGGCCTACGTGTGGCGTTTGGAAGTTGGAGTGCACTGACCGATGAATCTGCATTGACAACTTGAAGTTGTGGAACTCCTGAACTGATGCAAGCTTTGTAGCGTTCGAAATGAGAACAGACTCAGAGTCTAGTTTCAATTCAAACATTTTTAGTGACACTGCTTATTGGATCCTTTTGGCTTTCGTCGTTGAGCCGATGGCCAGTGAAGACGTCCATTTTGCTGTAAGATCAGATGACTACAAGATCTAGCAAGAATCTTCAAGAAGTCAACTTCTGAAACCGGTTTCTTGAAATCGTGTTTTAAGAGTCTTAGTATGACTTTAGGAACATGTCAACTCGTTGTAAACTGGTAAAGATACAAGGCAGTACGTAGTGTATTTTACCAGTTGGATTATGTCAGCATCGTGTCTGTACAGTAAACGATTCGATTTCCAACACGGTTCCCCACAAATTTCAACTGGAGGTGGTGTGTAGTGCGAGAAAAGTTCTCAGTCTTCAAGTTGTACTCATCGTGTACACTACCTAGATAAGAATGTGGATAAATTTCCTCGCGGTATTAATTCGATAGTGCATTCGTAACATCATTCCATCAGCAAGCTAGCTGGCCGCCCATCTGAGGGACCTCTTTTACGGTACAATTTCAAGCTTTCATCAGGCTTAAGCGAGCACTCATTGGTGGAGACTCAGAAGGGGACGCTACGCGCTCGGCTGAATACAGACACCGTCAATGAACACGCCGCAATATGAGCAAATTGATTTGGATTTAGAGATCAATGTCATTCGCACTGCGCAGTCTAGCGTGCACGAGCCAGCATTCACATGAATTCAAGCCTGTTCTGAGTTGTTTTAGTCTTGATGGCATCTGGTATCCTGTCGCAAGGCTCTTTCCATTTAACGGGTATCTTCCTAGGATTGGACCAAACGACTCCTCGCCGTACCTGCGAGCATTCAGGAGAAGCGATGTGAATGCAGACAGGGAGATGTCAACGACAAACTGTACAAGCGCTAGACTTGCAAAACGATGAGCGGGTGGGACAAGTTCAGTCTCGTTGCGCCTTACTACCAGAATCACGACCACTTTCTCATATCCAAGCTGCCGGAGAAGAGAAATCCAAAGAATGATGAATGGGGCGGGAATAAACAAAGGTGCTTAGAACGCTCAGAGAGCACAGCAGTAGGAATGAAGATCAAAAAGCCATATGCGACAATAAAAACCCAAAAACGAAAAAAGAAGCTGCCATATCGCCCGCGAGACCCATGACAACTCCCATCGTAACCATCATGAATAAAGTAGAAAGTTAAGTGTCTTCCCTATTCAAGTCTCGTCAATAAACGAACGAATTGCTCGAATCCAACGACACATACCAATTTTTGTCCCAACAAACTCGAGGTTTCGAGAGCGAAGCCAAGGTTAGGAAGTGATGCCAGTGTGGTCTATGTTGTCGTCATTATATCGTACAGCGGGACCAGGCGGACCCGCAGGGTATGGATGAGTATGAAATGTGCGGCATATACAAATGTGGGATCGTAAGTGCTCCGAGTCCTATATTTTAGTTGTGTCGTATTGCGTAGTCTGTAGGTACGTTCGTACCATCAGTAATGGATAGGGAGGTCAGTTAGAACACATACGGTATGTGTCTTCCAGAAGTGGGAGTATTTCGTTGTCGTTTTCATAAAATTATCAGCGAAGAGGGAATCACAGGTCGTCATAAAGTCATATCTAAGGCGTGCCAGTAGTCCGGGTTCGGTTTCGTCCTAATCTGCGTGGAAGTTGGCCGGACCGCCATCTATAATCCAGCTTGCACGGGGTGTTTGGGGCACAGTAGCGTCCTCCTGTTGATCGTACTCTTGATTACGCACGCTAGCTCCGTCCTGGCTATCAACAGTGCCGAACGTCGTGGTGCTAAGCATCCGGTTATTCACAAGCTACGATGAAATCATTAGTCACAGCATTAAAATCGAACGAGATAAAAACGAGGCAGAATCAAAATAATACTCACTCCTCCAATGGGACGCGAATAATCCTCGAAATCCCGTAAACTTGCATTACTCCTCCCTTCGGCATTCTCGCATAAGCGAGGATCAAGCAGTCCCTCCGCTGTAGTAATGCGTGACCCTAACGTAGGTGCTGGGGATGGAGGCTGCATGTTCGTCTGCGCGTGTCCAAGCCATGGCCACGTGGGAGGCCGCAAGCCATCCTCATGCTCCTGCACTGCACCTCTCGCATCCATGTTGACGTACGGTGAATGAGGCTGTGGGTCGGGGTTGGAAAGGATGAACCTCGGAAAAATTGGCGTAGATACTGGTTCGGGTGGCGGGGTGGCTGGAGAGATAACAGGCGAGAACGTTCGCGGGGAAGTGCGCGGGCGATCATCCGAATTCCTCTTCTCGTGAGCTCCTTCGCTCTCCAAGTCTCGTAATGAATATGCCTTGGGACTCGGTGTATTGCGAAGCCTAAGACGACCAAGGAAGGCTCGAACACCCACTGGTCTCTCGTCCACGGAGTCAGACGCACACGCAGAGGTAACAGAGGTGCTGCTCCCGGTGCTCTCTCGTTTGCCTTTCTTCCACTTGATAGCGCGCCTGCTGTTATAGCTATTTGGCACTCCACTGATAGCAAGTCCCAATGCAGGTCCCCGGTGGGATCCAGTGCCAGACGACGCACTCCCAAAGCCAAACTCATACCCGTGCGAAGACGTGCTCCGCATTGCACCCCGAGACGAGATACTCCTCAAAGCGCCAAATGAAGAAATGGTATTACTCCTCCTGCCCAATGACGTGGGGGAAAGATTACGCTCATTCACGCTTTCCTTAGGTGAGCCGAATGCCGATCCGAGTCTAATTTTGTTGGTAGAATCGAGATAAGAAGACCCACTGCCGACTCTAGTTAGTAACGGCTCCTCACTTCCGGTTCTCGTCCTTGTGCCTGTTTCCGTTCTCGTAAGGACGTTCGAAGTGGAATGAGAGTGGTGCGATGCGGAAGAATCCATGTTATACCCTGCGAACCACGCAGAAGCATCAGGACCAGGGGAACTTTTTCTTCGTTGATCTTTAGAAGAGGCGGGCGGAACGTATGCGGACGGGGGAGGCACAGGAAGGTATCCGGATGGAGGCGGAGATAACGGGAAGGCATAGAGGTGCTCATTATGACCATCCCCTGAACGTGAATAGAGAGGTAGGGTGGGAGAGGAAGCGTGTGTCATTGCGAATTCTCCTGATACCTCTCCACTGGTATCTCCTTCAATAGGTGCATTCCTCCCCGCACCCATTCCAGCATGTATGGCTGCAAGAATCCCTGCATAAGGCTCTTCCATGTCCACCTCAGCTTCGAGTGGACCGCCAGTAGCATATGCAGGGATAGCGCTCGCGTCACGCATCAGCTGACGGTGCCGGCGGCGAGCACAGAACAGCCAGAGAACACCGAAGGCGAAGGCTCCGAGGATGCCGAGAGCAAGACCGGCAACCGCACCAGGAGAACGGGAGAGCCTACGGGGACCAACTGTTAGTACAATTGTATCAGGTCAACTTATAACAAAGCCAGGGGCCTACCCGTTCACTGTGTTACCCACTCCTACGGTACTGAGCACCCCACTCGTTGTCGTCGTCCAGGTGGTGGTGCCAGAATTCAGTAGGGATGTCAGCAGTAGCGTTGATATTCCAGGAGTAGTAACCACCGTAGTGCTATCGACCTCGGTGGTGGAAACAAAGAACGTGCTAGGAGATGGGGTGATAGTCGAGACGGACAACGTAGAGGAACTAAACGTAAAGGCTGCATGCGATGATGAAAACGAATATGACAACGAGGAAATGCTTGTGATAGAGGAAGTCGAGGATACTGTAGATGCAGATGTTTTCACCCGTGAATGTAATGAAGTAGAGGTAGGGGGTATTATTGAAATGGTGGAAGGTAATGCAAAACCGGATGTGGTAGACACAGATGATATATGAGATGTCATAGTAGGAGTAGACGATGATGGGAAGGGTTTATGAGTTGATATCAGAGAAGAGGAACCGGTGGACGAACTAGGAGAGATTGTCGTAGAAGACGACGACGACGATGACGGGGGCGTACTTGAACTTGACCCGGCGCTCACAGCTGTCGACCCGGAGTGCGTAGAAGATGGGGAAGGACTATAACTGGAAGTTGCATGATGCGTACAAGAGGGAGTCTCGGTAAGGCTCACCTCAACTTGGATGACGTCAAACTGATCGGTGGGCTGGGCTCGATGTTGATTGACAACGAGGGTGTAACGGTTTGTTGCAGATAACCATTTCCAACTTCCGACGGATACAAACTTGACTGAAATGATAAAGTCAAATAGGGAATGAAAGGGCAATAGACAACAAATCCGCGGAGAATGAGGATTATACATCCGAATTGAAATGTTTACCAAGGCCATAATATTGAACAGGGAGGAAAACGAGGATATATGTTGGCGAGGACAGTGGCGTCGTACACGATGGCAAATGTAAGGGATACGTCGTGCATTGCCAAGAAGACGTGGGAGATAAAGACACCATAAAAGAGAGAGCAAATGTCACTGATAAAGAAGACACAGAATAATATGACAAACACACCTGAGTAACCATTGGACCGGACGTTGTACCTGATGGGAGTGCCTCCGTAGGAAACGGGAATGGTTGTGACGAGGTGGGTACCTGGAAAATTGAAGACGTCTCGGTACTTGATCGAGACCCGGTGACGCTGGTACTTGTTTGAGAGGAGATTGACCTAGACCCTGTACTGCTGGTATTTGACTGAGACCGGTTACTGCTTGTATTTGACCGGGACCCGGTGCTGCTGCTGCTTGATGGGGACCCGGTACTGATCGCACTTGACGGAAGCTCAGTACTGCTCAACAAGTTTGAACCCGAGGACGTCAACGGTATGGGAGGTAGCGGGGATGGTATAACAGAAGGGCCAACGTTGCTAGGCCCGTTAACAGATAAATCACTGCTAGATGACAGCAATGAGCCCGTCGGCGTTGAGTCTGTGGGTGCCCGTTCGACGGGGAACGGATAGTAGATGTCAGACGAGTAGAGTACCATGCTTAGATGTTCATGTACATATATAGTTGTTGTGTGGTAGTTGGCGCCCAGCGTAGTATGTCTTGATGATCGTGGAGGTAAGTGAAGAAAGAGAGATGAAACGTGTCTTGTTCGTCACGGAAGGAGTCTGCTGAAGGACGTGTTGAAAATGAGAATGAATTGACAGGGCTAGAATAGGCGCTTACGAGAACGTCTTTGGACCGTCGATTAAGTTGTGGAAGATGACTACCACCGTTGGGTTGGGCAACGTATATAGTAGTATGCACACCGGTCGACGCAGCGAAGACAGGGTTCGCTGTGTCTAATGGCGGAGCTCAGCCCAAAGGGCTGTAGCACTCTGGTGTACAGGAAAGGAGTCAAGATTGAGATGACAACTTGGGGCCAATTGAAGACTGATTCGCAGGTATGAGCGCTTGGGTGTGATCACAGGTTCGAGCATCAGCATCGGGCATGGAACGAGCAGTCCCGGGCTTCTGGGCTAAAAAGAGAAGAATCGGCAGGACAATGAGTCCGTAAATTACACATTGGAAACGTCATCCTGAGTCCCCATACGTCCTGTTCCTGGTCAATGTCCAGTATGGTGTGGTCTGTTTACTATTCTGTCCATGAAGAAAGTCAAACGAGGGAAAACCCAGAATGACGTCGAGAACACCACAGGGAGTTTCTTGGATGCACTGGAACAAACCTGGAACGCACCCAATGCTGTTACCTTGGACACCTGCCTTTTTCGATCGTACACGTTTTCGCAGTTCGGGCACATGTATTTGTTCGGCCCAAATGTTCGGTTGTTCTATCCGCTAGCAGCCAAAGAAAGTCTAATGTTAGTCACTCGGTCGTGCGCTTTTATCCTCGTGTCGTCCAGCATGTATCACACTGCTCTCAGGCTGCCACCGCTGTGGAGCTCTGTGACAATCTATGTCAAGGCCCTGCAGCACGCCTCGTCCACTCCACGCCTCTCGTACAGCTGTGTATTTTTGTTCCATATGACAGAAAGGCTCACGACATCCACTCGAATCATCCCCGCAAGGAAAAAACACCCGGAAAACCAAATCGTTTTATTGGCCGGCGGCAGGGCCCTTATCATTCAAACTGTGCGAAGACACCGCAGTGCTCCACAACGTGCCTTCCGGAGACGTGTCAATGACCTTCATATTACTTAGTATCAACGACAACTTTGCTTCGGTTACCCCTATTTTACTGCGTTCTAAGTATGTCACCTCTGATTATGATGGAGTGTATTCTTTCTATTGAGTTATATCCATCGTGCATCAAGAATCTACATAAGGCATTGGAAAAACGAATCCCTGGCGGCGTGCTGATCGGATTTCTGTCATCTCATCCATGGATTTTAACTGGACACTCTATAATCGCTCTGTTGCCGCACTTCCGCGGCGCAGCCGCATAGAGCCGGCAATTACTACTAGAGGTATCACCTAGACTCGGAGCTCGCCATTAATTCATCCAATCTGTGCTCTCGTTGACGGAAGCGGCATCCACTTTGTCGTCCTAGCGCAGGCTGCCAGTAGCTTGCTAGGGTCCTTTCTTGATCTCGCTCTAATAATGACCGCGTCAATAACCCCGCCCGGGCCCGCCACCGCACTAGCATTCCCCACTTCTGGGGTTTCCCGTACTCGCAGAAATGAGCGATTTACGACCGAGCGAGAAGCTCATCTTCCGTGAATAGACACAAATTCACAATCATTGAGTAGGTTCAGTTTTCCTCCTCCATATGTAACTAGACCACGTCACCCCACATTCCTTCCTTCACGTCTGAAGTTTGATCAACCCCGGCACCAACTAATATTATCGCCTTAACTCCCTACGTCACTCACCCTCATAAAAGATCTAGCACAACTGTCAGCGCCCCTTATGAACTTCGGTTCTGAACGTCTTATCTGCCTCATGCTACTTGGAAGGTGCACGCATGCATATTCTCAGATATTTGTGATCGATTCGATTTCGGACCCCTTCGGATCTTACTTATGATAACTGCATCACTGTCAGTGTCAGGTTCCAGGTCGATGATGAGCGCTGAGCGATGATGTGGGGCGAATTTGGTGCCAGGTTCTTATCATTGACAAGTGCTTGCGTACTTCCCTGGATTCCGTCCTTCAAAAGGTTCCTGTGCCGTCGTTCAGGTGGGTGCAGTGATCATCTGACCGATCCTAACAAGCATGTATCATCTATCGTTGTTCCGCAACGTGTTTCCATTCCACTCCCCAACGTGGTTCCACATTCCTATCATAACGACACTAAGTAGCCACTGGTGAGGGACTGACAGAAATTCAAAACAGGTGTATATTACAAAATCGATATCGTGATGTCTATCCCGTCAACTGCATTATCGTGGTAAGAACGAAAAAACAAACTCTATGCAATGATATACAATAAAAATGTAATATGTTAGCATCGTGGGAATCTCCTCAGCTTGGTATCCTCCTCTCGTCTACTCATCAGTATGTAGGGGTATATCGTTTCCAAATCGTCCCCAAGGACATATGGACATAAACGCACATATCAGCACCTGATACACATTTACTTCTTGGCCTTCTTCTCCGGGACGAAGAGCCACCATGCGCTGATGACCAAACGGATACCGGCACCGATGCCCAGCGTACCAGCAGAACCAATCTTGTCGAGCAGTGCACGCCCAACAAAACCTCCGAGGAATAGGCTGCCAATAGCCATGATCTTGTGATCGCGCGAAATGACCATACGACGGATGTCAAAGAGCTTGGGGTCAGCCATTAGCTCACACCAAGTCGTCGTGAGCACAACTGCACGAAAAATCAATCACGATTGGATAGCAAGAAGACGCTTGGAACGCACCTGTAGTAGTGAACTGCGTGTTTACGCGCTTCCCCATAATGCCCTGCAAGCCCATACTCGCGCTCATGAACCCGACACACACGAATGAGAGCGTGTTGGTCCACGCGGGATTGGCACGCGAATCGGCAACACTACCCTGATGGGCCTGCCATATCGAAATAGCAGCAGCCATCGTGAAGACGGTCTGAATTAATGTACCGAGTGCGAGCCACAACCGCGTTTTACAGCCAAGCTTATCGCCGAGGCGCCCGATGAAGGCGCCGAAAATGAACGTGAGCACTGAGCAGAGCGCTTGTTGGTCTGCTATATGGAAGGAATGGTCGTGCTGTCCGTTGAATAGGCGAGCGAGGGCAAGGGCGAGCTGTTAAGGATTCATGTGTTAGTTGGGAGAATCCTCGGAGGGTGTGAAACGCTCATACCTGTACACTGTTTCCAGTTTGGAATGCACACCATACAAATATAGCAGAAAATGTAACAGAATCACTGAAGAGAACGGGTGAGACGCGAAGTAAAGAGAGTATGGTCTACGCACATGAAACCAGTCATGAAGCAAAATGCAGACAAGGGCGCCGAGGACTGCTCGCCATCGACTTCGGCAAATAGATGTTCCTTCAACCTCGCCATAGTCGTACCATCTTCATCGCGTCTTTCCTTGCGCAACGAAGACTGCGAAGACCTCCTCTGGAGGGCGGGCGGGGGCAAGGTTGTCGACGCTTCGGCTTGAGTGCTCATGTCGATAATTTGAAATGTATCTGGATCGTCAAATGCACCACCAGGGTCGTCGTCGTCGTCAAGCTGAGGCTCGTGATCGTTCTCGGAGACGGAAAAGAGGCTGAAATCGGAAGAATGGCCCTCGTAGGCAATGAGAGGAATGCCTTGTGATTTTAAAGAGGCGGTCCGCTGATGTAGTTGTCCAAACGTACGACTCAGACTGCCCTGCACGGACGACCGACGCGTGAACATCGAAATTGAAAAAAATTCTATGACCCGATTTTCCGATCGCCTCCCTTATTCGCCTCTCTATATCCGCTTCTTCAACGTTATGTAAATAAGGTGCCGTATTCCAGTGTATTGAGGTGGAAAATCACTGGCAGGTACTACATAGTGGAAGTTTATGTGAACCCGCTGACAGACGCCGTATGCTGAAGTAGGGACGGTGAGTCGGAGTCAGGGTAGTACATAGGTAATATGTGATGACTCTGTGTTCTATTCACCACCACCCTATGACATTCCGTGTTGTGCTGCCAGTGGACCTGCCTGGAAATAGGATACTCCGAGCACCACGTCTTCGCCAGCGTGAGATTTACTAGTCATGATAAGACATTCATGACTGAGCCGTTTACGGGAGCAATTCCATCCCCGAACGAATGAGAATGAGAGGTGAACTCATCCGATAATCGAATCCGAACAACCAAAATGCTTGGAGGTTGGTTGCTGTGTGGGTGTTCGGCAAAGACCGTCGTCACGGTAAATTGCGTAATGGTTGTTTGGATCAGAGGCTGTTGCCAAACAGACACTGGCAACTGTATATGAACTTTTAAAGCTAAATTACCAAGTATTCTCATCCTTTTCTCTTCAGTTTCCAGTGACATCCTCTGTGTGGACACAGGATCGGTAGAAGATTCCATGGAGTCTGCGGCACACCCCACTGCAATGTACATCATAATAGGCAATTAGTTGTGTTGCCGCCTGCTGCCCAGATTTCTGATGCGGTGCAATGACTCAGGAAAGATAACGACGTATTCTGCCAAGGACGCTTGGGAGAAATGTCAAAGATAAGGATCCCGTTCCAGTACGTTAATATCGGTTATCGTTTAACCGTTGAACGAGTAGTATAGTACTGCAGGCTGCAATACAACATTGTGGCGTACAGAGAACTTCGAGTGAACCATTATTACACATTCTTTCGGAGTGCCGCGGAATTAAATAAACGCACTCGGTTGGTTTGGCATTGGCATATAGGTCTCTGGGTTGTTGACTGATCTCCATACAAAGTCACTAGGAGAGTTGTAGCCTAAAGAATGAGAAAATCTCTATGTGATGATAACTAAAGCATGAATAGACCATTGCCCGATGTCCGTAGTATCTATCCTTTCTCGTCACCTTGCTCTCTTGATCGGCGTGCGCAGCATGCCATCTACGTGTTCTTCCCCCGCAAAACCTACACTCACTTGCAAACAAATCGAATGCATATATTTACATATCGGAGTCCTTCTCCGGGACGAAGAGCCACCATACGGCAATGATCAAACGGATACCTGCACCGATGCCGAGCGTGTTAGCGGAACCAATCTTGTCGAGCGATGCACGGCCGGCAAAACCTCCAGCGATGAAACAGGCAATAGTCAGGATTTGATGATCTCGCGATGCCACCAGTCGGCGGATATCAAGAAGCTTAGGGTTAGCCATGAGCTCACACCATGTCGTCGTAAGTGCGACTGCGTGGAGAATCCAGATGAGAGAACTGCTAACACAAAACTAGTGGAAGCGCACCTGTAGTGGAGAAGTGAGTGTTGACACGCTTCGCCATGACTCCCTGCAGGCCCATGCTTGCACTCAAGAACCCGGTAAACGCGAAAGACAATGTGTCAGACCATGCGGGGTCGTCGCGAGCATCAGCTACGCTGCTCTCTCTGCCCTCCCACATTAAGAGTGCGGACGCCATCGTAAAAAGGGCCTGAATAAATGTACCCGTGAAGAGCCATGCCCTCGTCTTGCAGCCTATCCTGTCACCCAAGCGGCCGCCAATGAAGACGCCGAGCATGAACGTGATTAACGAGCAAAGCGCTTGTTGGTCCACGAAATGGAAGCTGAAATCGTGTTCCCAATTCAGCAGGCGAGCGATGGCAAGGGCGAGCTATGCATCGATACTGGTTAGTTAGGACTCCTCGGTGGTGTATGGAAGTGTTCATACTTGCACAGTATTCCCTGTCTGTGAGCCACACCAGATAAAAATTGCTGAAAATATAAGAGCATTGCTGAAAGAAACATAGGGTCAGATACGCGGTGAAAGAAAAATATATGAACGCACACGACACCAGTCATAAAGCAATAACCAGCCATGGGAAATACAGCCCGCTTTTCATCGACTTCCGCAAGCAAATATTTTTTCAACTTCATCACAGTCACTTCATCCTTGAAGTCGTGCTTGATTTCCCATATTGAAGAAAGACTGGAAGCCTTCCTCTGGACGACAGGTCGGGGTAACTCAACTGACACTTTTTCCTGTGTGATATTCATGTCGATACTTTGGTGACTGGTACTGTAGTAGTGTTTGAATGTCGACGTTTACTACCGCTAGAGGACTTCGGCTTGTTCTCTGAGACAAGAGAGCAATCAGGGGCGGGTGATCTAGGATGGATTGAAAAGAAGCTCATTTTAAATGTGTAACGGACTGACTATTCAGGCCACGGGCTTTGGCTTTTCGAGAACAAATGCAACACAGCCGGGCGCAGTATATCGAAGCTTCAACGACATGTTTCCGCCGTTGACTAATTATTTCACCTTTTTATCGCCATCCTTACCTTGGCACTGTGAATGAAGTAACCGTTCTATTGAGCGGCCAAAACATGATAACATGACCAGAGTAGATTACAAAAGTGCTCAGTCCGGCTTGAAACGTCCAGTGACCTTAGTGAAGATCAAGACGCTCTGAGCTTGATCATTCAGATTATGCTGTGTGGAAGGTCAATTTGCGGGACGTAGGACAAAGATACATCGACGGACTTCCCATGACGATTTGTCGACTTTCACGGAAGTGAAATGCAACAAGAAAGGCAGTGTTTCTTGGCGTTTGCGTTGTTCATGACAAGACTACGGCAGGCCAAGCACGCGGCGGAGTCTAATCGAAAAGGAGAGATGACAACTCACGAAATCAAGTAAACCAAAGCACTTGTTGGCTGCTTGGCAGGGGCATTAAATATCAGGGTTGTTTGGATCAGAGGCTGTTGCCAAACAAATGCCAAATTTAGTAACATAGTTTTGAGTACCGTAGCCTTCAACTTGAAGTTGACAGGAATTCTCTTACTCTTTCGAAAGCCTTCCAGTGACGCGCTCGTGACGTTCGTTTGATAGATTACGCTTCGCCATCGAAGACAGGTGACTGCAGAGTTTCGACATTCTATTGACCCTGGATTGCATGGCTGATATTACATACAGCTCCAGGGCGGTGATTAGTATTATCCAGGTAGTTGGGTATTGCCGGTGAAGAGTTATTAAACCAGTTGCTTGACTGAGGTTCAACCATTAGGCACCGCCCGGCAGCACAACTATTGTTGTATGTCTTAGGGATATGACCAGTATGTAACTCTCCGTGCGCGGTGGATAATCTTCCAAGCGCCCTCACTCATCCCTCCCAAGTCGTTCAGCAACTCAAAGCATTTCTAACAATTCCCGGTAGAGCCACCGATAGCTTTATTCCTATTTGAGCGCATGTTTGAGTGGTCAAAATCTCGTACCCTATATGAAAAAGCAACAGGGCTTGAACCATGGTTCGTGCTTATTATTCCCTTGCCATCTGAGATATTCCGATTCAAACGTTTCCAATGCGTCATCTTGTTAGTCTTATCAGGCTAGCCGTGGTATCCAAGCACGTTCACAGCCTCACCGTCATTCATGCTATGAGTGCATTTGAATAACATTGATTAATGTCCCCCAGATCTAAATCCACCGTGTACGGTATATATGCTTGGCTACCCTCGGTATGCGCTCGGCCCGTATCTCTTGGTAGAGAAAAATTGCGCCATGGAAGAGCTACAAAGACATAGGATACGATAAGGGGATAAATCCGTACGTGGTATGGTTCGTCTCCGTTGCGGCTGGAAGTGCTCAATTCGGAGGATATTGCTTGGAATGACAGGATAATACTCCTTTAAGGCTACCCCAGGGATATTGATGAGATATCAAAGTATCAAGTCATCACGGGACCACTAGAAACTGAGGCGATCGTGTATGCAGGAGAGATCGTGTACAACGTCTTCAGCAAGCTTGTTGTCCGCGCAACTCTTGCACAAAGACTCTCCCATGGTTTGATTCTCTCCGTTGACTGCGGTCATCTAGGTGAGTGCCTCTCCCTTCCATCATGTCGATTTATACCCGTTCTTATCAGTTCCGCTCTATGCGGCGTATCCGACTGTCTGGAGACTCTACCTTGACGTATCTTGAAATGAATCCACGGTGAAATTCATTTCTAGTGACTCTTTCAGTACGCCCAAGTTTGTTATAAGTGTGTCCCCATTTATCGTCTCGCCTTCCCAGGCCTTAACGGCACATTACACACTGCTCCTGAAGCAAGTGGCTGAGGCTCGGGATAAAAAGGTGCGACTGCAAGGTGCGACTGCAAGGTGCAACTGTTCCAGAGGTGGGCTGCGGTATTTTGCCTGTTGGTTGCCATGTTCATTGGGTACGGGTATTTTCCAGGAGATTGCAATTCTCGTTGTGAGATAAGAATAACTGTCGACCAGGTATAATAATAAGCAAAAGACAGGTGAATGTTCTAGAGTCCAGACCAACTCCAGCTTATATCGCTCCAGGGTGAATTCGATGGGTAACGCACTGCGGTGGCATTGAAGACGAACACATAGTATTCGAGGCAGAGGAAGTAGGATTAACACTCGCAGGCCAGCGAAACTATCGGCAATGGAGAGAAACCTAACCTTCCCAACCTCCATCTCCATTGACGATCAAGCGGCTATTCTATCCGGTGGGAGTTTCCATGCGAGACCAGGTTCATACTGAGCAGACCGTTTCAAACGAATGATGCAGAAAAATGGCCGAAGACCACCCGGACTTCGACATCACACTACGTTGATCACCAGGCCATGAATGAGTATACCGTAATGAGGAAGCTGACAAGCGAGCAAAAATAGCAGCCACGGGTAAACAGTACAACAGTCCTCGCGCAGCACTCCCCTTCGTTGGAATATTCGATCAACAAGGAAACCGATGCCCGCAGGTCCAGATTATGGGGCTGAATCCCCTCGTTGCACACGTCTATACCAACTGGATTCATCCATCCTCAAACGTTCATCCATCAAGCTCACCACAAAGTTGTCCAACCGCCTTACCGGACTCTTAATAAGTCTTCGTACTCGTCACGTGCCTCTCAACCCGCACTTACATCATTTAGGAAAATCTGACACTCCACGCTGCTCTCACTGCCCATCGATCGACAAATCATTGGTACATCACTTCCTATTTGACAGCTGACGTTATCATAGTTTATTTGTCAGAGATTCGTTCGCGTGTTCATGTCGAGTGACTGGGTGTGATACTTGTCTAGATAAAAGGCCTCCAGCAAGTTCCCCACACATCTCGTCCATGGCGAAGAGAAAATATGCAAGTATTCTCGTCTACACCAACGTCAACGTCAATCTCTAATATGATCTACATAGTAACTGCCATCCTCCAAGTTATACTTGGTGTTCAGACGCTCTGAGCATTCGGTTCATAACTTGAAGCATGTGTTTACTCAATCACCTTCGATGATTCTTCCAGGAAATTATTTCCACGGTGCGCCCGGTACGATGCCCGCATGAACACTCTGCGAACGTCCTTGGTAATATTCCTTCTTGGGTTCACCGTCTCAGAGGCGGCGCTAGCAGATCTTTAGTAAAGATATACCAGGATAGAAATGAGACGAAATACATGGCCACCACCTCCATCAGTAAACGATCAAGTGCTGGATGCCCAGGTTCGAGTGCAGCTAAGATCGAGGTGCACGCAAAGTACCTGGATTCTTCCAGTGCTTTGAACACTAAGTTGGTGGGCTGACCAGACCACCAGTGACAAATACGAACCTGAAAGCCCAGTGCTCATTGACTCGGTATTCCTCCAAGATCAATGAGGAGGCCAACAAGGATAAGGCCAGTAATCATTGTCACTAATGGTGACGTTAGGTTTGGTATACATTGGCGGGCAACGGGCTCACATTTGATGATGGAGAAACATCCCTTAGCATACGAATCGAAAGAACCTGAGGACATACTCTCTCCGACGTATCTTAAAGATGAGTAATGGGTATATGTCGCGTAAGATGCTTTGAACACTCATCATACCAAATAACCACTGTATGAACGGCAGCGTGATCCTCTTAGACCTTTGGGACACAACGGCAATGTCAAAAATCTTTCAGGTGACTCACATCCCATAAACTGATCAATATTTTCGCCCCAGATACTTCCGCAGGCAGATAGAGCCTACGACAGATGTGGGTCGGTGCGTTACTGTGATTGACTGATTGCACCAAGGTATAGTCATGTACCCAAGGTGTCGGCAATCTGGGATTCGGTTAGTTAAATGAGTCCAATGGCTAGACAGGCGGAACTTGCAGCTATCCTGTCATGAGTGAGGAACAATGCAACAGTCATAAGTATGAAAAATTTGCACATCAGTCGCAGACGTACATTTGGACATATCGTTGCTTGAACCTTCGTTGTACCAGATCGACGAAAGCAACATTCAATGACAGGTGATCACTCGCGTGCAGTGATCCAACGCGAGCTGCAGCATTTATCCTATACGCACTTGAAGGTCATCTGCGTCCCCCATTGCGACGTTGCGAGGTTAATAGAGGGGAAAGAGTGGTGTGGAGGGTATCAAAAGGCTTAAGTGTCAATTTCGGACCTGGAGTCGAACACTTAGCCAATACAGCAAGTCTCGTATCGAATCCCCCTACCGTTAAGGTGCAACCCAAGAGCAGATCAGAGGGGCGAGTCAACTCATGATCACAGTCACTGGCAGCTGTGCCATTCCTCTTACAGATCATTACTTTCTGATGCGCGCAGACCTGCCAACTTGCGCAGGGTTCACTTGGAGCTGATACATTATAAATGTTCTACAGGAAATGGGGTAGTCCAAAGCACAATAAAATGAAAGTCCACTGTGACGGCACCGCCAAGATACCAAGAGCTGCAAGACAGTGAAGACACTGCAGGGTCCGCAACGATTGCAAATAGCATCATGGCATCGCAGTCACGTTCGCCTCGTCCGAAGCCCTGCAGGTGCGGTCGCTTCCTTCACAAGTCTCGAATGGGTGAGAGATGTCAGACTTTCTAGGGACACGCTATGGGTGAACGTTGAGTTCACAGCACATGAACCTTGGATTGTTATTGTCTTGGGTTTTCCTATAGTCCGGGCGAAGGGTGGAACGGAACGCAAGCTTTCTGGGAGATCCTTCTTGAGTCGTTCACCTCATGAGGCGTTTCCAGAAAGCTTGTGAGTGAATGATCGCGTTTCAAGTACATATCTAGAACTTGCCGAACAAACTCAAATTTGAAAGTTTAAACTCAGATGGCTGTAACTTAGTAAGTGGTCAAGTAAAGTTTGGATGAGTGAGTTGGACTACCTGACGTTAGGAGCCTTGTTTTTGAAGACGCCTAACTGCCAGTGGTTCGAGCACTGTGGCACTTTCTCGATCCCATCTTCAGTCCATCCACCCTGGAAGCTCACATGAACTTCGTTACCTTGAAGAGGCTAGCGAGTTAGAAGAGCGATTGTCTGGAGATGGGCACTGGGTGAGTGCGTCTACCGATTCTTTTTATCCTTGGCTGTGCCTTCACAACGTGGTTTACCACCCGCTTTGTCCCGCTGTACGAGATAATGACGACAAAACAGACGACATTGGATCACCTCCTAACCTTGGCTTTGCTCTCGAAGCCTCAGGTCTATTGAGACAAAATTGGTATGTGTCGTTGGGTTCGAGCAATTCGTTCGTTTATTGACGAGACTTGACATAGGGAAGGCACTTAACTTTCTACTTTATTCATGATGGTGATGATGGGAGTTGTCCTGGGTCTCATGGGTGATGAGACAGCTTTCTTTTTCGTTTTCGGGGTTTTATTGTTGCATATCGCTTTTGATCTCCATTACTAGCTACTGCTATGCTCTCTGAGCTTTCTGAGCACCTTTGTTTATATTGTCGCCTGTCAGTGAGTGATAATCTTGGTGGGCGTATAACGATGGCGTTCGTGCTAGATAAACCACCATCTCAGCGCTGAGATAAATCGAGGAACTTCCATCTGCTCCAACTCCTTGATTGACCACAGAAAATATCAATAGATGAAACGAGCTAGCAGAAACGGATACTTGAATTAGATCGAAGTAGACTTTGATAGGATAATATTTGGTTGTGGACCGATAAAGCTGTGTCAATCGTCCAAACGTCCCGGATACTTTTCGGGGAACTGGTTTCAGAAGTTGTACTAGACAAGATTCTTGCTAACAAGCTAGTCATGTAGTCATCCGATCTCACAGTAAAACGGGCATCTTCAATGACCATCAACTCGACGACGAAAACCAAGGGACCCAAGAAAAGTATGTCACGCATTAGGAATGTTTGAAAACTGGACTTCGCATTTCGGAAGCCACACTTGCATCAGTTCAGGAGTTCCACAACTTGTCAGTGGAGATTCATCAGTCATCCCTCAGTGCATTCCAACTTCCAAGTGCCACACGTAGGTCCTCGGCAAGCACGCCATCTCGACCATACACATCAGCACCCCTGCGCTTAATTGGCGACGCCTAGACCAGTGAAACATTGCATCATTTTTTTACACAGGTGGCACTAGGTGTTCTTTAGTAGTAAAGAGGCAGAGATGGAGAACAGCCTATGGTTGCGAAGCGATCATGTGGGGTTCAAAGGATAGCGCTCGCACACATGGTTTCTACAAAAGGCTGGTTGTCTTCTGTTTCTGCTGGAAGATGAGTACTCATCCTAATTGGCAGGTAGTTTTGAAGTTACTCCCTTGAGATAGCCTAGAAGTCTTTCAAGTCGCTCTCCCCAACGTGCAACTTGAAAGGTTATTATTAGCGTATCGCGTATTGATCAAGTAAGTCACAAGTTTCCTGACACCTGTGCATACGAAGCGTGCTGGCTTGGCAGAAGACGGCCCCCCTGCCATAAGTTGTTTCATCTGAATGTGGTACTACGACGCATTCCATCATCAAGCTCATTGAAATCAAGTGATCGGCAGAAGGTTATGTGAAGGCGGGCACTGCATTTCTTCGCACTGAACTTAAATTAATTGTACCGAATGTTAGTGATTCTTCCCACTAATACGATCAAACTGCTACACAGTATGTGCATTCCAAAAGCGCTGGGTGGAAGTATATCTAGCACTAACACGAACACCATCGTTCTACGTCCACTAGATCCTCACTCACTGATACCAGTTCCTTCAGTATGACCATAGTCTCGAATGATCCCATTTTCTGGTCAACAATCAGCTATTTTCGCCTCTACAGCTATTTCTCAGGTCCGTGGAGAGAAAGCAGTCCCACTCAGATTTTGACAATAATTTCTCAGTCGCATCCTTGACTGCGGTAGTATATGATTGAGGTGAGCAGGACTGATTATCAAAAGAATTATTGACAAAGTCCCTACTACCATATTCTCCAGCACTGACATCTGGACAAGAGGTAGGTTGACGTGATTACTGGAAGTCATCTCACTAAGAGTGGTCCTATAGGTTGAATTTGTCTGGGTGAGCAGAGCCGCATGTGAGAACAACTGTTCCGTAATGCATCTAATTTGACGCAGAGGCAACGCTGGTCCCTGATGACTGTCCTATATCTCACTGTGCGTGACTTTTGGTCTACGGGTGCACTCACTCAGGCTTGAACAGGTTCGCTACATTGGAATACCATTTGCGGCGTATGTTCGTCAGGCAAAGACATTGCAAATGTGCTAATAATGCATTTCTTATTATCAGCATACTGATGATCCGTAAGTCTGCTCGCATACATTAGGATCGCTTCTGTGACTGACGGCATGCAGCAAAACTCTCGTCCACCTCATTAACGGATGCGGTGAGTACTCCTATCAATATATGCCATTCACGTCAGACTTAGCCGTGCTCCTGCATAGGGGTAAGTGAGATTATTGATCACCTCCTTGATTTAACATAACGATTACAACAGCTGTGCGTTTAAACATGGCGTCCACCAATGGTCATCACTAAGTTTTTTCAGGCCTTATCCTTTACATCACCACGAACTGGATGGCTGTTGTCGCAAATTTCATGCTGGGTGGTGAGCTACTTAGTTGCAGGATCTCAGCGGTAGCATTGACTTGACTGAAATATCGTGCAAGCCATCATGATCATTCGCTTACATGCCATGTATCAGCGATCCAAAATAATGCTTGTCTTTCTCTGCGTAATCTTCCTGGCCATCCAGATCGCCTGTGTAATAATACTTGCGATACAAGACAGGGAGTCGTCAGCGGGTGAGCTGCATCATAGATTTCAGAGTTATGTGTATCAGGCTTATCAGACTCATACTAGTGGAGTATGTCTTGTCCGGCGTTCATATGTGCAGTTACCCGGACTCGGACATAGACCGGCTTTTGGGACAGATAACCTGGATATTGGGTACTGCATGGGAGATCCTCGCATTGTGTCTTGCAGTCTGGATTGGTATAAAACACTTCCGTGAACTGCAACAAGCATCGACCGGATGGGCGGTCGAGGACTGTTTCACCATATTAATTGAAACTCATGTGTTTTACTTCGCAAGGTGGGTTCCTGATTTGAATGTGGCTAACCTTTCTCACTTAAGTTCCACACCAGTTTTCTTGCTGCTTCTTGCCTTCAGCTCGCTTATCTCTCTCCAAAAATCATGGTATGCCAACCTGCGACCGATATCTGCATCTGACTCATCTTCGTCATGCCAATACTAGAACTCATCTTCCTCGGGAACCGAGATCTTTTATGGTTTTCTTTCAACTACTCTAGTTGTACAGATGTTTGTCATGGGGCCACGCCTTATCCTTGGAGTTCGAGAATATAATGCTAAGCTCGTGGCCAACTCGGATGAAGCAACAGCAATGACTTCAATTGCTTTCCAGGATCACGTACAGATTTCAACTGGCAATGGTGTCTAGCGCAGGGAACAACAATGTTCATACTTGGATTCATTGTGTACTCTGGGGATATTACTATGTAATCTTTTTTGTTCTTTCTTTCGCCATCAATCACGATATGTATTTGGTTTTCATTGTAGTTACCTTGTTAATATTCCATTATTTACTTCATTCGAAATATGCATGTCTGCACATGTTTGGAGTTGACCACTCTCCCAAAGTACGTCTATGGCGGATGTTTGACATAACTTGGCCCCTTGGGGAATGCAGCGGCCTGTCAGGGTCATCAGAAACATTGCTTGATCCAATGTGACTTGAAACACTAAGAGCGAATTGTTACTACAGAACCATAAGCCGATAAAATATTACACAGAAGAGTCGTGGCCGGTCCCGGGCTCGAAATTCGGTAGCAAGATCTATCCGAGACGTGCATCATTCATACATAAGTTGATCATATAAATGATGAGACCTAAAATCAACGCACACTTCGTACGATACGTGAACAGCACAAGACGACTGAAAAACACGTTCAGTAAAGTGACGCTCCTCCGTAGGACGAAAAGAACGACGAGATGAGATACCGAACTTATCCATTTCGAGAGCTTCACACGTCAATATGGATGCAACTGGCTCATACGATGAATACATCAACGATGCAGCATAATAAGCAGAAAGTTGACGCACAACACATGCACCTCCCATGGCAAACACCTCCTCTCGTACAGCCCACATGGCGGGGTAGCTCCATAATAAGACCCCCTTTGTATGTTAGAAGTCGATGCATATCCCTGATACCCTCCAGATCTCTATGCGGATACCTATGTCCAAATCACTTTAGTTGTTATTTAGAGATGAGACTTGTAGCACGATAATGAGACCTGTCAAGGGCGTTGGTACAATGAAGACGATATGTGGTTCCGGTTGGACGCGCATGCACAGTGAGCATGGCTGGTTCGATGAGTGAAGGTTGCAGGTGTGAGATTGAGGCGGGATTTGGTGAAGAGAAATGCTTTCTTGGCGCTCATCGGTGATCTTGACGCGGCTGCATAGTTTGTCTCAGTAGGTGTTAGATCGTAGAAGTCGAAAGAAGCCAACAAATAGAAAGAATTGATAGAGGTCTAGTCAGTGCTATATGATGGATGTCGATCATGAAATCCCGAAGACGCCAGTTCCAGAGCCCTCCTCAGAGACTACACACGCAGTGCGGTCTGTCAGACACCTTTCACAGCACCCATCATTCATCAGTTCTCTCCCCGGCACCGCCAAGATACCAAGAGCTGCAAGACAACGTGAGGTCCGCATTGTGTCATTGCAGTCACGTTCGCTTCGTCCGAAGCCCTGTAGGGGAGGTCGTTCCCTTGACAAGTCTCGAACGAACAGAGGATGGATGAGAGATGTCGACTTACTAGGGATACACCATGGGTGAACGTCGAGTTCACAGCACATGAGCCTTGGATTGTTATTGTCTTATAGTCCAACACGAGGCGAATGGTAGAACGGAACACAGGTTTTCTGGGAAATGCTTCATGAGTTGTTCAACTCGCGAACACTTTCCAGAAAGCTTGTGAGCAAATCGATGATTGCGATTCAAGTACATCATGTATCCGGAACTCGCCGAACAAACGTCAAAGTTTAAACTCGCAGTCTTCTCCCCTTCAGCCAGCCTCCAGCAAGTTTCCCACACATCTCGTCCATGGCAAACAGAAACTACCCAAGTATTCTCATCTACACCAACGTCAACGTCAATCTCTACGTAACTGTCATCCTCCAAGTTGTGCCCCCGTGTTCAGACGCTCTGAGCATTCGGTTCATAACTTGAAGCATGGTGTCTACTCAATTACCTTCGACGGTTCTTCGAGGCAATCATTTCCACGATGCGCCCGGTACGATGCCCGCATGAACACTATTTGTATTGCATTGATATTTTTTTAAGGTATCCACTACCGACGGTTTCGACTTGTTACTACACCACCACCCGCGCCGGCGTGAGCTGCGCGTGCTTTCATCTCGTCCTCATCGAGACCGGCCTCGGCGAGGATCTTCTCTACTTCTTTGAGGATAGGTTTATACTCCACTGATGAGGGCACAAAAAGGATAAATAGCAGTCCATATTGTGAGTACCGGCGATTGAACATACCATATCGCTCTTCTGCGAAACTGAAACCATCCCTCCTGAGAAGTTTCCCCCGATTGTCGCTCACGCCGTGGGCTTTCTGTGTCCAGTATTCGCCTTGAAGGTAGTCAGCGCCAAAGGACAGATTGGGGACATAGTGAAACGTACGACTTCGAGCGTAAAACATGGCTAGTGACTCCCCCGGTTCTGGCGTACTGAGTACATCCTCCGCAGAGCGCGTCGTGTCCTTGGACACACCCATGAAGGCCGTCACTTTCGCATGTATCTCATCATGCTTGATATCTCGTCAATTTGAACCGTACCTCTGTGTAAAATCATGCGTGCACTTACAAGTACATCTTTGGGCTGATCAACTACCTCGTTCTCGTGGCTCTCTTTCTCATCGAGCACTTCAAGTTTAAGCCCCGCGTCATCTTCTACCCGCGTCTCGTCATCACTATCGTCATCGCCGTCGCTCTCTCCGTCCTCGTCATCATCCTCATCGTTGCTGCTCTCATCGCCCTCGGCTGGGATGACGATCCCGCTGTGCTTGAGGCACGTGTACCGTTCGAGTTTGTCGAGCTGGATCGAGTAGAAGTCGTCGAGTGTGTATTCCCGCGATCCGCGCTCGAATATGCCACCATATCTAATAAGATGAAGTAAGTCAGGTACAACTGGTTGTAAGAAAGATCCACGTACATGTATAGTGTGTTCCGCAGTACAGCTAGCATAGCGTTGTACCGTGGTATCGGAGCCGTCAAGGTTGGGTCATCAGGATCAATATCATGCTCCTGTGATTATCATTTCAGTATGCGATTACGCTGCATGACTGAAATGCAACCTCTGTGTTCTTAGTTGTTGGGGTCTTGATGACTGCATCGTCATCTTCGTCGCAACCTGGAGGTCCACCATGCTGAACGACTGCAGCCTTGCGCTTTCCACCTTTGCCAACTTTCTTCGGCTTCTTCAGTGCCATCAATTGCCAACGCCCGCTGCCTGCGAGTTGGTACCCGTAGCTGCAAAAGCGTCGGTCAGTTTCTGGTACAGATGAACATGAGATCATCCCGTGTAAACTGAGACGACCTGCATGGTATCGGCGGCTCACAGATCATTCCAAAACACACTCTCGAGGCTCTCCTCATCTCTCTCATCATCCGTTACGCCACCAAAAAGGACGCCAAAACCCTTGGCTGACCATAGCGCCATCGTGCAACCACTACGGGTTTGTGGTGCGAAGGATGGTTTCTTTCGCTTTTCCCACTTTAGGATGAGAGGATCTGAGGAGCCTTTGGAGGAGGATGGAGATTGGGACGTTTCGATGGACATGCTGTGTGCGAGGTGAGGTGAGGTGAGGTAGCGAGCGGGAGGTGATAGGTCTTACCGGAGGAACCATGTATCGTCGAGCATCACGCCGATGGGACGTTTACCCTTGGTGTATTCTTTACAATAACCTCCTACATGAATTGTAGGACGTGATGCAAGAGGATTATCCGGGTTGCATACGTACCGTGCAGAACGATGCCTTCTGGCGTTGAGAGAAATGAGAACCCGCTTCTTGGACTGTGTAGTGGGAGATGTATGACTGGGTATAAGTGAAGTAAACGAGGAACAACGCACGATGGTTTCCGATCGGTATCCTTGAATTCGATCTGCCGCCACTTGTACTCCTGCGTGTCAAATACCCAGGTATCATTTAGATATTGGGCTGGAATTACGATGTTAGTGCAACGTAGCAACCCATACAAGAGACATACTGCGAAACCCTGGGTCATAAAAGCCACCAAAGAGAACGATGTAGTACTTCCACATTGCCATTCTATATCCTAGTCAGTATCAAAAGAAAACACAATCAATTGATGCGCACCGATGTCCCGACCTCGCGCTCGGTTTGATCTTGGTATCCAGGCGATCCCATGAATGAGTACTGATATCGAAGCACCAGAAATCCCTGTAATGATGGAACGTGTTCTGAAACAGCGAACTAAACTCTCCACCAAACAAGAAAAGCTTTCCTCCTCCGGCCGGCGAAGCAATCACGGCATGTGCGCTACGCGGACCGGGACATGTGGGACTGACAAATTTACGCCATTCATCCTTGTCGGGGTTGTACCGGTAGACGTCGTTGTAGAAGTAAGCCTTGTTATCATCGCTAAAGAATTCACCTCCGATGCACCATAGGTAGTTCCCGCTGGGACACGGCGTCAGAGTGGCATTTGCGCGTCTGGAAGGTGGGCCCTCAACCAGTTCCTCGGTGACTTTGTGTGCGTCTTCCCATTCGCGCTTCATCTACTAGCGGACGTCCTTGGGTTAGCGCGATCACGGACTCGTGTGTGGTGAGAATCACCTTGTCGAGGATGGCTTCTAGATCTTCATCTTCTGCAGGTGCATCGGCGGTCTTCTTGGTCTTCTTCTTTTCTTTCTTTGCAGTTTTGGCTTCTGCTTTTTGCTTTTTGGCAGCTTTTGCAGCGACTTTATTTTTCTTGTCGTTGCCCATTGGATAGTGGTCAACGCCGAACGCGATTCGATCGAGTTGTAGTTGCACAGCCACCGTCTGGAACCCTCCCAATATCGTGAAGTTAACATATGTTAGTGCACACACTCATTCATGCCTGCTATTCTCATATCTTTTGCACAGCATCATGGCCTTTTACTTTGGCGGTTATCTCATCATCCTTAACACCCTTAAAACGCTGGTTATGACACGCAACGGGACACTGCCGCGGGTGGCAGAGGGTTCTGACCCTTACCTCGCGGACATTGAGCAAGCCCTTGAAAAACTCCCCAACTCTCTCGGGCTGGATTTCGATGAGTTGTTTAGAGATGTTCGGAGCGTCGCTCTGCCTAAAAAATCAGCAGATGAGAAGACGGAGGGTGGAATCATCCTTCTCAGAGTAGAAGGAGATCCACTTGAGAGGCCGGATATGTTTAGGGAAACGGCTGGTGACAAACGCGTGAAGCAGGTGTTAGAAGAGCGTCTTGGTGTGGAGATAGGCCCCTTCTTGTCATACTCGATTTGACAGCACTAAAACGCGTAGTCTTCCCCAGGCAGACCGTTTATGACAGAACTCATGGAATGTAACGATCAAGTAACGATGGGGGGCTGGTGTTGGGTTGATGATGTGTAATCCGCCATAATATGTTAGCATCGAAGTTGATCTTGTCCCAGAACACTGATTCATACCGCTAGATCGTAAATTCGTTCAATTTGGTTCGGAGCAATGTTTTCTGTCCTGGCAAAGGCGGCGAAAACGACCCACTGTGTGTCTAAGCATCCCAGGTCCCAATCCCAGTATCCCAGTAGTACGTGCCTCATCCATATCGTGGACTACTCTACTGAGCTCTGGCATTCTGTCGCATGCAAAATTGCAGCGTAATTTTTCGTGGTGTGTTTTTTCTGCAGGCAGGACGCAGTGCTATGACTGCCACATGACTGCAACGCCATTGTAGAGATAAGATGATGAGGGCAAGATGGTTTGCAACGTGTGCGTACCCGTTTCGTTCAAACTTTCTTGCTCATATTTTACATACTAATAGATCATTTGACTCCTACAGGCTCCATGCTCACCCCATCAGCATGGAATCTGACAAATGTTCCCACCACGACGTGCCCGCCCAATGTGATGCCCTACCGCGTGCTTGATGCACCAGAGCTGGCGGACGATTTCTACCTCAATCTGGAAGACCGGAGAAGCACGAATGTATTGGGCATAAGACTAGGGAGTTTTGTGTATCTCTGGACGGCACATAATGCAGCTCTGTCCAAGTTATGCGCTCTCGCCAGTTCGAATGATACTGTAAGTTCGGTATCGTGGGTACAAAGGTGCTGATGATTTCTCCTTTGTGTCACCCTTCTTGGTTTCACGCTTATCTTCTACATGGAACAATGCTCGCGATTGGGACGCTCTCGGGTAGAATGCAATGAATTGGCGACGCGGACCGGACTCTGACACAGACACAGACTCTTGCTGAGTATCAGGCCTCTACTGAGGTTAGTACAAGGTTACTTGGTATACGGCACTCGTATCAATATGAATGCTCTTCTAAAGCTTGATGGTACATGGATATGTATTGTTATGACTCACTGACGCGTATTCTAGGCGGTCCTGTGATGTTTAGCACATTCACTTGCGTAGTTGCTGTAACCTCCCAAGCTTGATAAGCCTATACGCAGGACTGGACCCAACGAATTCGATCATCGCTTGATGATGGGTAGGAATAATGTCCATCGAGATACAGCATACCGCTTGGGCAGTGTCAAAAGGCCTATTATATGTGATGTGGTAAGTGTCATTTTACTTCAGAAGAAGAGCTCCATTGATATCAAGCTCGGTGGCCGTGCCATTGGGATCCAGTGATCATATGGATACTGGACAGCCATGGTCCAAACAGAGTATGGTTCTACTGGAGATAATCCGTGAATTTCCAATAGCACTTTGAATGTGGAGCTTATCCCAAACTTAAAGTCACCATGGACGAATAGTATGCGAACGCTCTGTCAGAAGTAGAACGTTACGATGGGTTATAAGGCTACCAAAGTATACCCGATCATAATATCGACCTCGGTACGAGAAGAGAGGTGCTTCTGGAGCTAAAGATCAACCTCGAGGATTCGAGCATCGCAGTGCATCATGTGGAAAGCTCCCGCGGCGGTGAAAACTCGACAGATCTTCGGTACCTGTCGGATTTAAGCTGTTTTGTCGGCGGCGCAGCTGATGCGGAAGACTCCGGTTCAAAACCCAGCGGTTCTAGTTGCACGTCACGATGCACATATCTTGCTGTCAGAAAAACGCATCACAAGCATGGGTTTCTATGATAAAGCGGCTGAATGCTGTGCCATCTGTGCGGCCGGAGTACGGAGTGGTCACATGCTAGTATGCCAAGGAGCCCGAGCTAAATGAAACCCGAGCTAAAGCCTGTCATTCCAAGGTGTCGCATGACATATCTACATGCTACGATGCCTACGAATGGAGTGATGAGGTTCGTTTCTCCTCCTGATTAGTGCTGCCAAGAGTTTACGCCCATTGCACTCAATGGCCCGATCGAGTCACTGAGAGCTACTAAATTGAGAATGGGATTCTTGGGCGGTTCATTATTTTTTATTGGGCGGCCGGATGTATTTTATTTCCAGCGACTGCCAGTGCGGCGCACAATTCCATTGATCCCAGTCCCCGCACTACCATTAAAAGCAAATGGGGCGTGTATATCTGGCGCGAATGCCACTAAGTTCGTCGCTCAACGTTAACCCTTGACATGACAGTCTCGACCGATAATTTTTCTTTCAGGTGCTTTGCAAGTAAGTCCATAGCAAGTCGGATGCTTACAGTGTCTCACTCCATCTGTGCCTGTGGTCCCGCAGTTGCATCCTCTGTCGCGGTGGTATACGATTGGGGTGAGCGAGACAGTAATTTAGAGGGATTTGATGATATCATTTTGTATTCCAGTATTGACATGGGGCCAGGAGGTAGGTCGGTGCCATTACCGGAGCAACCATCTTATTTTGAATGTTTTTGAAGATTGAACTGGTCTGGGTGAGGACATTCCGACACCGGAAGGGCAGCGTATTAATTCAGGTAGAGGCAACGCTGTTCCCTCATGACTGTTATATATCTCAGCGTATGTGGCTCACATTATAATCTTTGTTTGGTCAGTTGTGACCACTTCAAATATTTTCAGATGCGTTACATTGGAATAATATACTCCGTGTATGCTTGCAAAGCTTACACATTAGCACCGTGCTAATGAGCCGTGTTTCGCAATCAGCACCGCCATAGTGTGTATGTCTCTTCACATGCTCTGCATTCCTTTCTCCTGAAAGGCCGTATACAGCAAGTCTACCGTCATTATCATTGACAGATAAAGTGGGCATTCCTCGCCAGTATCTTCCATTCACTTCGAAGTAATTGCATGCCCGCATAGGGGTGAGTGTACCAACCCAACGTATCGGTTTGATACCATGACTGCAACAGTTGTGAGCTTTGCAAGGTATTTGAGTCTCCGAGTCCCATCAGTACTGAATGAATTTTTCAGGTGCTATTGTTGGTTACATACAATGGCGGGCGTTTGTCATAATAAATATAATGCTGGGAGGTGAGTTACTCAGCTGTGGTGCCTTATTTGACTGAAATATTCCGCTAGTCATCATGATTCATCGGCTGCATGCCATGTATCAATGTTCGAAAAAGATGCTCATCTTTCTCGCTGTAACCTTTTTGGCCGTCTCGATTGCTTCCGTAGTGATGGTCGCAAGGAGCAGCAGCCATCTTATATGGGGTAAGCTTCGTCCGTATGAAAACTCAAGTGCGTCAGGCTCAGATGAGAGTGATACTAGAGGAAGTGGATTTCTCTGGCTACCACTGCATTGTCAGTGGAGGTGACTCCCGTGTGATAGCCGAGGCTTGGATACTCAACACTATATGGGAAGTCCTCGCGCTATGTCTCGCAATCTGGGTTGCAGTTCAAGATTTTCTTGAATTGCACCAACCGTCGACAGGATGGAGGATCGGAGACTGCATCACGATGTTGATAAAAACCCACGTACTTTACTTTGCAGGGTGAGTTCATAATCTGACTTGCAGTTGCCTTTCTCCGCTCAACTGATACACATGCTAGCTTTTCTGCTGTCTCTGTCTTCAACATTGGCATGCTGTCGCCAAATCTCTCGGTATGCCAATCTGTGAATATTAGTGTCTGACCGCTCCTCACTGTCATCACTATAGAGTTCCTCCATATATATTGGTGTTCTTCGACTTGTCTCCCTCGTGCAAATGTTTGTGCTGGGACCACGCCTCATCCTTGGTGTTCGAGAATATCTCGCTAGAGTTACAACCGAGTCTGACGAAGTTACCCCTATGACTACAATTGCATTCCAGAAACGTGTACCTACTGCGTCCACTATTGGTGATGTGTAGCATAGGAATACTCTAAGTGATTGACAGTTGTCAGGTGCTTTATAGGGCATCAATTTCTTTTGGTCCTGCAGACGCCAACACAACTCTACAGCAACTCTACCGCGAATTACTATGTCACGGTGCTTGCTTGGTATTTTGAAGGGAAAGAAATCGGTCTGGGCGAACCGTTGTAACACTCTTGGAACTACCTACCCGCCCACATTAGCGCGAAGCTCACGCTTGGGCGCAATGCATTGGTCAAGGTACGTTCGGCAGACTAGCTAAATGCCAACTTCAATTCTCAACGTCGATGATCCTTTCAACTTGCGGCATGATGTCCCAAAAAGTCACGAAGGATGAAGGATAGCCCCACCACAAGAATCTGCTAAAAGCAGATGGATTTAAAGAACATGTAGCCCGATGAAGTTCTCGAGGAAGATGAGGTCGATTTGAACGATAGAAATACCTAACCTAGTACAACTACTAATATCAGGTTGTTTGTATCATAGTTGTTGGCCAGAGGCAAATGGGGAGCATTCCCCTGAGAACGGCCCAATACTGTTGAATATAGTAATATGTGTGCTTCATATGGCGTCCGGGGAAGAGAGAGCCGGGATCGAATATGCGGTCAGCTGTAGTCGATGCGCGGAAACACCACCGCGAGGCTGAGTGAGGCATGGAACATTGTAGAGAGTTCGCTTTCTTGTCCGGAAGGCACAGAAAAATGTCTATGCGGTCCACAGCCTGCGTCCGAAATCGTTCAGAAGGAGGTATCTGCGATATACATGCACGAACTTGATTTCACTAGATGACCCCTTCGTCACGTGCTAGGAGAAAGTGGTGTGGGAAAATGAATTATGACTATTTGTGTGGCGGCAGATCGAATTCAAGGATACCGATCGGAAACCTTCTTGCGTTGTTCCCCGTTTACTTCACTTGCACCTAGTCATGCATTTCCCACTACGCAGTCCAAGAAGCAGGTTTTCATTTCTCTCAACGCCAGAAGGCATCGTTCTGCACGGTACGTGTGCAACTTGGATAATTTTCTTGCATCACGTCCTACAATTCATGTAGGAGGTTATTGTAAAGAATACACCAAGGGTAAACGTCCCATCGACGTGATGCTCGACGATACCTGGTTCCTCCGGTAAGACCTATCACCTCCCGCTGGCTACCGCACCTCACCTCACCTCGCACACAGCATATCCATCGAAACGTCCCAGTCTTCATCCTCGTCCAAAAGTTCCTCAGATCCTCTCCTCATAAAGTAGGAAAAGTGAAAGAAACCATCCTTTGCACCACAAACCCATAGTGGTTGCACGATGGCGTTATGGCCAGCCAAGGGTTTGGGCGTTCTTTTCGTTGGCGTAACAGATGATGAGCGAGATGATGAGAGCCTCGAGAGTGTGTTTTGGAATGTTCTCTGAGCTGCCGATATTATGCAGGTCGTCTCAGTTCACGCGGGATGATCTCGTGAGATGTCATGTTCACCTGTACCAGAAACTGACCGACGCTTTCGCAGCTACGGGTACCAACTCGCTGGCAACGGGGGTTCGCAATCGATGGCGCTGAAAAAGTCAAACCAAGTCGGCAAAGATGGAAAGCGCGAGGTTGTAGTCGTTCGGCATGGCGAAACTGAAGGTTCCGACGAAGACGATGATGCAGTCATCGAGACCCAAACAACCAAGCACACAGAGGTCCAATTCCACTCATGCACCGCAGTCGCATACTGAAATGATAATCACAGGAGCATGATATTGATCCTGATGACCCAACCTTGACGGCTCCGATACCACGGTACAACGCTATGCCAGCTGTACTGCGGAACACACTATACATGTATGTGGGTCTTTCTTACAACCAGTTGTATCTTACCTGACTTCATCTTACTAGATATGGTGGCATATTCGAGCGCGGGTCACGGGTATACACACTCGACGACTTCTACTCGATCCAGCTCGACAAGCTCGAACGGTACACTTGCCTTAAGCACAGCGGGATCGTCATCCCAGCCGAGGGTGATGAGAGCAACAGCGACGAGGATGATGACGAGGAAGGAGAGAGCGATGACGATGACAATAGTGATGACGAGAAGCAGGTAGGAGAAGATGACGCGGGGCTTAAACTTGAAGTACCCGATGAGAAAGAGAGCCACGAGGACGAGGTAGTTGATCAGCCCAAAGATGTACCTGTAAGTGCATGCATAATTTTACAGAGGTACAGTTCAAATTGACGAGGTATCAAGCATGATGGGATACATGCGACAGTGACGGCCTTCATTGGTGTATCCAAGGACTCGACGCGCTCTGCGGAGGATGTACTTAGCGCGCCAGAACCGGGGGAGTCACTAGCCATGTTTTATGCTCGAAGTCGTACGTCTCACTGTATCCCCAGTCTGTCTTTCGGCGCTGACTACCTTCAAGGTGAATATTGGACACAGAGAGCCCACGGCGTGAGCGACAATCGGGGGAAACTTCTCAGGAGGGATGGCTTCAGTTTCGCGGAAGAGCGATATGGTACGTCCAGTCGTACTTACGATATGGGCTGTTGTTCATCCTTTTTGTGCCCTCGTCAGCGGAGTATAAACCTATCCTCAAAGAAGTAGAGAAGATTCTGGCTGAGGCCTGTCTCGATGAAGACGAGATGAAAGCATGTGCAGCTCACGCTGGCATGGGTGGTGGTGTAGTGACAAGTCCAAACCGTCGGTAGTGGATGTCTTGAAAAAAAATCAATGTAATACAAATACTGACCAAGTGACAGCGAGCTTGTAGGATGAAATATTCGAATACATCTCTTCAAACACTTCATCCTATGAGCTTGCTGCCTCATGGTCACCATCATAAGGAATGTTCCCAATATCGAGGGAGCGATTTCCCTGTCATATCATCCTTTCGCTGCAATGGCTTCTCCAACAGGCTCTACAGTATCTCAAAGTACGTGCCTCATCCATGTTGTGAACTACTCTGCTGACCTCTGGCATTCCGTCGCATGCAACATTGCAGTGTAATTTCTGTAGTATTTTTTTCTGCAGCCAGCATGCAGTGCTATGACTGCCACACGACCGCAACACCATTGTAGAGATAAGATGATGAGGGCAAGATGGTTTGCAACGTGTGCGTACCTGTTTTGTTCTAATGTCCTCACTCATATTTTGCATACAAGTAGATCATTTGACTCCTACAGGCTCCATGCTCACCTCATCAGCATGGAATCTGAAAAACGTTCCCACCACGATTTGCCTGCCCAATGTGATGCCCTACCCTGTGCTTGATGTACCAGAGCTGGCAGACGATGTCTACCTCAATCTGGTCGACTGGAGCAGCATGAATGTATTGGACGTAGGACTAGGGAGTTGCGTATATCTCTGGACGGCACAATGCAGCTGTGTCCAAGTTATGCGATCTCGCCAGTCCGAATGATACTGTCAGTTCGGTATCGTAGGTACAAAAGGTGCATCTGATTATTTCTCCCTTGTGTCGCCCTTCTTGGTTTCACGCTTATCTTCTACATGGAACAATGCTCGTGATTGGGACGCTCTCAGGTAGAATGCAATGAATTGGCGACGCGGACCAGATTCTGACAGACACCGACTCTTGCTGAGTATCAGGCGTCAGGAGCACGCTACTGAGGTTAGTACAAGGTTGCTTGGTGTACGGCACTTATATGCTCTTCTAAAGCTTGATGGTACATGGATATGTATTGTTATGACTCATTGGTGCGTATTCTAGGCGGTCCTGTGACGTTTAGCACATTCGCTTGCGTAATTGCTGTAACCTCACAAGCTTGATAAGCCTGTACGCAGGATTGGACCCAACGAATTCGATCATCGCTCATTGATGGGTAAGTAGGAATAATGACCATCGAGATACAGCATACCGCTTGGGCAGTGTCAAAGGGCTATTATATGTGATGTGGTGAGTGTCGTTTTTCTTCGGAAGAAGAGCTCCATTGATATTAAGCTCGGTGGCCGTGGCATTGGAATCCGGTGATCATATGGATACTGGACAGCCCAGGGCGCCCATGGTCCAAACAGAGTATGGATCTGCTAGAGATAATCCATGAGTTTCCAATAGCACTTTGGACGCGGAGCATATCCGAAACCATGGACGAATAGTATGCGAACGCTCTTTCAGAGGTAGAGCATTGCGATGAGTTATAAGGCTACCAAAGCATACTCGATCATAATATCGACCTCAGTGCGAGGGAAGCTTCTTCATAATGCACTCCCTTGACCCAGAGAAGAGCGGTGCTTCTGTGGACAAAGTTCGATCTCGAGGATTTGTGCATCGCAGTGCATCATGCGGAAAGCTCCCGCGGCAGTGAAAACTGGACAGATCTTCGGTACCTATCGGTTTTAAGCTGTTTTGACTCGGCGGCGCAACGACTTATGCGGAAGACTCCGGTTCAAAACCCCGCGGTTCTGGGTGTACACCACGATGCACATATCTTGTTATCAGATGATAGCATCAGAAGCATGGGTTTCCACGACAAAGCGGCTGAATGTTGAGCAATCTGTGCGGCAGGAGTACGGAGTGATCACATATGCGTAGGCTTCTTTCAGATTTCCAAATTCAAAGCCCGAGCTAGACGAACCCAAGCTAAAGCCTGTCATTCCAAGGTGTCGCATGACATACTTACATGCTACGAAGGGAGTCATGCGGTTCGTTTCTCCTCCTGATTAGTGCTGCCAAGAGTTTACGCCTGTTGCACCTTGATGCTGTTCCCCAATGGCCCGATCGAGTCACTGAGAGCTACTAGATTGAGGATGGGATTCTTGGGCGGTTCATTGTTTTTTATTGAGTGGCCGGATGTATTTCATTTCCAGCGACTGCGGTGCACAATTTCACTTATCCCAGTCCCAGCACTACTTTAAAAGCAAATGGCGCATGTATATCCGGCGCGAACGCCACTAAGTTCGTCGCTCATCGTTAACCTTTGTCATGGCAGTCTCGACCGATAATTCTTCTTTCAGCTACTTCGCAAGTAAGTGCATAGCAAGTGATGTTCACGCTGTCTCACTCCATCTTTGCCTGTGGTTTCGCAGTTGCATCCTCTGTCGCGGTAGTATACGATTGGGGTGAGCGAGATAATATTTTCGAGGGACTTATTGATAACGTTTTTCTATTCCAGTATTGACATGGGGCCAGGAGGTAGGTCGATGCCATTACCGGAGTAGTCATCTTATCAATAATATTTTTGAAGATCGAACTGGTCTGGGTGAGTAAACTCCAATACCAGAAGGGCAGCGCATTAATTCAGGTAGAGGCAACGCCGTTCCCTCATGGCTGTTATATATCTCAGCGTATGTGGCTCACATCATACTTTTTGCTTGGTCAGTTGTGATGACTTCAAACATTTCTAGATGCGTTACATTGGAATAATATACTCCGTGTACGCTTGCAAAGCATATTACACATTAGCATCGTGCTAATGAGCCATATCTCACGATCAGCACCGCCATAGCGTGTATGTCTCTTCACATGCCCTGCATTCATTTCTCCTGAACGGCCGTATACAGCAAATCTACCATCAGTATCATTGACAAATAAAGTGGGCATTCTGCGCCAGTATCTTCCATTCACTTCGAAGTAATTGCACACCCACATAGGGGTGAGTGTGCCACACCAGGTATTGGTTTGATATAATGACCGCAACAGTTGTGAGTTTGTGCAAGGTATTCGAGCCCCCAAGTCTCATCAGTACTGAATGGGTTTTTTAGGTGCTATTGTTGGCTTCATACAATGGCGGGCATTTGTCATAATAAATATCATGCTGGGAGGTGAGTTACTCAGCTGCAATGACTTATTTGACCGAAATATTCTGCTAGTCATCATGATTCATCGGTTGCATGCCATGTATCAACGTTCAAGAAAAATGCTCATATTTCTCGCTGTAACCTTTTTGGCTGTCTCGATTGCTTCCGTAGTGATGGTCGCAAGGGACAGCAGCCATCTTATATGGGGTGAGCTTCATTCGAATGAAAACTCAAGTTCGTCAGGCTCAAATGAGAGTAATAATAGAGGAAGTGGATTCCCCTAGTTACCACTGCACTGTCAGGGGAGGCGACTCCCGTGTGATAGCCGAGGCCTGGATACTCAATACTGCATGGGAAATCCTCGCGCTATGTCTTGCAATCTGGATTGCAGTAAAGGACTTTCTTGAATTGCACAAGTCGTCGACAGGATGGTGGATCGGAGACTGTATCACGATGTTGATAAAAACACACGTGCTTTACTTTGCAGGGTGAGCTTATAATTTACCTGTAGTCACCTTTCCCCGCTCAACTCACACGCATGCTAGCTTTTCCGCTGTCTCTGTCTTCAACATTGGCATGCTGTCGCCAAACCTCTCAGTATGCAAATTTGTGGATGTCAGTTTCTGACCACTCCTTACCTTCACTGTAGAGTTCCTCCATCTATAATGGCGTTCTTCGACTTGTCTCCCTCGTGCAAATGTTTGTGCTGGGACCACGTCTCATCCTTGGCGTTCGAGAATATCTCGCTAGGGTCTCAATTGAATCTGATGAAGGTACCCATATGACTACAATTGCCTTCCAGGAGCGTGTACCTACGTCCACTATTAGTGTTGTGTAGCATAGGAATACTCCGAGTGATCGACAGTTGTCGGGTGCTCTATAAGGCATCAATTTTTTTTGGTTGTGCAGACGCCAATGCAGTTGTACAGCAGGTCTACTACGAATTGTTGATATTACGGTACTTGGTGTTTTGATGAGAAATAATTCTGTCTGGGCAAACCGTTGTAGCACTCCTTGAACTACCTCCCGCCCACACTAGCACGGAGCTCAAACCAGGAATATTAATGTCTCCCATCTACTGTAGAGATATGCACCTAAGTTCGTCACACCGTCACACGCCCGCCGAATCGATATTTCGTGTGACAGTTAAAAAATCATCTATTGCTGCCAAAAATCATTGTACTGAGTATTTGCCATGCATCTACACTTGCTGCAACCCTCTTCCTCAATCTCCTCTAACTCATCAGTAGTCACAGTTGAAATTTTGAGAATTGTGCAAGACGTCCCGGATTTTGGCCCCTGAGTGTGAAGCGCATGTAGTGGTATCATGAGGCATGGCACGGAAATTGAATTCGGAGGAAAAATTCAGATGGCGTCATGTTGAGAACTGAATCATGGTAGATCAAAGATCAGAGGGTTCACATTGTGAGGCACTTGCTTTGTATATGCGCCTACTTACAGTTGGATAACAGAACGAACCTATGTGCAAGGTGTCACACGTCACACCATAGTACCTTAGTATTTACACACATTTATAGCACTCGTTTCTATTCATCTTCGCGCCCTCGTTCCGATACCCGCTCAAAACCGATTGTAAGGTAACATCTGCATTGGGTGCAGCGACTACGAGAAAGATACGAGTTCGGAGGGGAAGTAGTCGTTCGAGTTTGGGTGAGCAAGTGATGAGAGATGATAAGATGAAATAAATGCAGTTCCAGTATGCGCGTTAGGACCTGAAACTTGGGTGAATTCTGATGATACGAGGGTACATGAAGCCTTATAAGTGAAAGTCAAAGCGTACAACGGAGGCAAGAGTGGACACCACTTCTGCATCTGTCGTACGCTTTGACTCTCCCCCGCTGCAGTTCCACCTTGATGCATTGACTTTGTTGCCGATCGCATATTGCATAGCTGCAGCCACTTCCGCCTCGATCGGAAGGGTGATGGCATATCTCTGCAAATTATTACAGTAATGCCAAAGACGAGAGGGCATCAGTGACGAGCGACTCAATTCTTCAGGAGAAACGTCAACTGTATGTGTAGGAATTCTTCCACTGAATAAGCTGAAATTCAAACGCCGGGCCTTGAGTGGTATTGACGGGGATGCATCTGCAGGTTGTCGGAAGTACAGGAAATTGTGCCGACGAGGAGTGTTCTTGGTATCATCACTCCAAAATTCATTTCCCTATATCAGTGTCAGCCTAGTAAGGACTCCAGAAGGATAAAAATGTGCCGACATAGCGTGTCAAGCCTTCATTGCTGGCCTGCCGTTTAGGTAAGGGTGATACGTCAAAGATCTAGTGAGATGGGTGAGCGACTGATAAGGCTGTTCGCAATTGATTGGCGCACATCTTTAGATGAAGGCCCACCTTGATAAAGAAGCGAGCTGCGGTGCAAATGCGAAGCTGGGATGACTCGCCTTCAACTTTCCGTCCGACTGTCATCGCCATCATGCAAGGCAAGTTACTAGTCAGAGATTATGCTGACAACAGCAAAATGTAAACGTTCCTCGCTGGTCAGTTTGTCATCAATCAACTGCGATTTTCGGATGGTTTCATCACGTGATGCAGAGAAAATGTGTGGACCAAAGCAACGAAAGCACCAAACTGCCATGTCCCTTGATTTCGATGAGCAGCTCGCCGTCCTTTGACTACACGCGAATGATATCGTCCTCCCCACCGCTCGCGAATTTGTCGCCTCGTGGAGAATACTTGACGGCATACACCCGGCCGGCATGACCGGTCTCTCTCGGTGGTGCAACTTGTCGTCCAGTATTCGGGTTCCATCGTCGTATAGTACCGACCTGTAATCCACTTGCCACGTTGGGAGACCAATCGAGCCACCTCACTGGAGCACTATACCCCTCCCATAGATCGCTGACCACACTGCCCTCCTTCATGTTGCAAAGCCGTAGTCTACCATCTGAGCTTCCGCTCACGACCATTGTTTCATCCGGACACACTGCCATCGAACCTACCCTTACTCCGTCACTTCCCCAAGGCTTTCTTACTGGTCCATCTCTTATCCACCGGCGAATTGAACCATCAGACGATGCGCTCATTATATTGCAACTGCCGTCCACGCAGGCAAGGCACCATATGCACTTGGTATGACCCTCGACGATGCATTCCGGCATTAAGCTCCCTGCTGGACGGTCTGGCACTGGTTTCTTCCACGAGGTGGTCCGGGTATTGTGGTTCACGAAGTAGGATAGATCTAGTGGTGAGACGTGCCATTCGCATCCGGAGGTAACTTATCCTGGTTCGTCTGTTCTTAACTGTGAGTTCCTTGCTTCTGGCTGCTCTTCTCTAGCTCACCTAGTCTCACTCCTGGTAAAGGTCGGTTCAACGAAACCATGACCAAATCGTCGTCTTGCTATCGTGTGATACCATTTAACTCCTCAAACTGCTGCCGCCGAGGAAGAACGTTTCATTGCCTCCTGCTTCTTGTTTAGCCGGTCAGTGGGCATCGCAGCTCAGTTACTTGCCTTCCCAAAGTGCTTCCTGGCGGTGTTGTACGCCATAGGGTGGCAGATCCTTTGCGTTCGTCACAGGAGCGACACACGCCGGTGAGTCTACGAGTGCGACTCCCTTGACTTTTCCCTGTTTTGCTGACCCGCTGACTTTTCCTTGTCACGCAGCATGACGTTGGTTAAAAAGGGTCTGAAATGGCCGTAGTGCTGACAATATGGCTGGACAGTGAGCGATGCAGAGAGTAAACAGTCGCAAGGAGGAGAGACGGTAGTGAGAGATGGAGGTGATGAAGGTACTTGACAGACGCCAGTGAGACGTGCTGTATTTATGCTCCCCTCGCTTATTTTACCCGTTGGCGACTAGCTATGCAGTCCTCGTGAGGGAAAGCGTGCCATACGAACAGTCGGTAGACCCTAGATAATAGAGAGCACAGGCCTTCCAAGGTGTCCGAGGGCGAGTGTGGTTGCCTTCGGAAGTGCTGAATTCGATCTAGACTCTAGATCGCTGCGCCGATTGTATTTTCGAGCCCGAAAATGTCTGGTGTAGACCATGTATAGGAGCGGTCACAAAGTGCTGTGATATTGACACATGCACGCTTTGAAAGCAGGCAGGGACAAACTGACATAACAATTTCCATCAGCCCATCGACAGCAATTCACCGGGCTTATGCGAGACGGCAACATGCACAAGCTCACCCTGGTACAGCCCTGGCCACGTTGGTTCTAGAGTCAACCTCCTCCTTGCACATCTACACTCATCACCCCCTTGGCGTCGAGTTTTATGGGCCCACGTTCGGCTAGTGATCCTCGAGGGCGAGGACCTCATCAATGTGACTGGGTAGGCTGGCCTGACGCAGCTCTGTGCGCATCTTAGAGAGGGTGCTCCGGAGGAGTGGCAGGATATTCTGTATTTTAGCGCATGATGGGTGTGGGTACAATTGCAGTCCAGATGCGCTCGAGATTTGTTGTGAATGCACGGGTGGGAAGGACTGAGGGAAGTGCGGTAAATGCCGACTGACGCGTCAGCCTATAGGAGTGGGGAGGCAGGGGTATACGAACAATGGAATCACGGAGGCTACTGCGCAGTGCCATGCATTGCCGGGCTTTGGGGGTGAGCTATGCGCATAGCTCGTATAGTAAAGATGTCCTGCCACAGGTTGACTCTAGAGGAAAGGGATGAGTGAATACTGGGAAGGAGAGAGATGTTGGGTCGGCCTCGGCGCGGGATGCGGGCTAAGCATCCTCCTCTGAGAGTGACTTTGGATTGCAATTTGCAGTAACCTGCCACGTGACCATCAAATTTGAAGAGCCAATAACATCCCAAGTTCTCTTCAACCTGTCAGCACCGCAATCACTCATCGTGCAAGTACGCCGCACCGGCAGCTTTAATCACTTCATAGTCTAACTCCTAGAATGGAATAAATGCAAATGCAGCGAAAAGATAACTGGCCTCTGTCATTGCCCGTCATGATGACGCTCCCAGTGAAGCACGACATGCATGACAGTGCACACCATTCAATGCCTGATCTCCTTGGAATTGTAATGGACCCTTTACCTCCTCTTAAATGTAACTGCACGATCGGCGGAGGCTGCACATGGCCAATTGTGCCTTCCGAAGTTCTCACCTAAGCAGGCGCCTACCACTATGTACAGTATGCGACAACTGATCATCTGATTGTTCGAACAGATCTCTCCAAGCTTCTCACCCTTGCGTCTGTGCATCATCGAGCAGTGACTAACACTTTGAACCCATCAATCCACACGCACATCTCGAAACCTTCCTAATCAAGATCATGCAAGTAGTGCAACGAGGAGTTGTGTCAGGCTCACCGGTACTTCTTACTCCTGGGACAAGCGAGAAGGATCCACCGCCGTATGGTGCTCAGCACTGCCAGGATGCACTTTGGAAAGGTGAGCAATTTGCGCCGTGATGTTATTTGACCGACTCAAATGGAAACAGGCGGAAATGACGCACTCCCTCCTCTATGGCAAGAGTTCAAGGTGCTGGATGATAAAAGCCGATATATAGACAACAGCCTATACATGGGTTCATGGAACCGACCTTTACCAGGAATGCGACTAGGTGAGCGAAGTAATGTGCCAATTGGAGGGAAGACCTCATGGCAAAGTATAGATCATCACGGAGATCTCATTCCCGGGTGCGAATGGCACATCTCACCACTCGGTCGGTCTTACTTCGTCAATTGCAATACTCGGAGCACGTCTTGGAAGAAACCCAAGCCAGGACGTCCACCAGGGAGTTTAATGCCGGATCGCATCATCGAAGGTCATTCTGGGCGCATATGGGACCTCAGCTACTTAAACGCCGGTTGCGATATTATGAGCGCGTCCGTAGATGGTTCAATTCGCCAGTGGACAAGAGACGGAGAGTCAATAGGAAAGCCCTGGGATAGCGACGGAGAAGCGGTAGGCTTGCTAGCAGTATCCCCGGATAAAACAATGGTCGTGAGTGGAAGTACAGATGGCAGACTACGGCTCTGGAACATAAAGGAGGGCAGCCTTATCGGCGTTCCGTGGAAGGGTCATAATGCTGTAGTGAGGTGCCTCGATTGGTCTCCCAATGGCCTGGAAATAGCGAGTGGATCAGAGGATGGCACTGTGAGACGCTGGGACCCATATACTGGCAGACAGATCGTACCGACCATAGAGACCGGTCATAGTTGGGTATTCGCCGTCAAATACTCACCCCAAGGCGACAAGTTTGTGAGCGGTGGCATGGACAAGGTGATCCGCGTGTGGTCAAAGGACGGCGAACTCCTCAAGGAGTTCAATGGACATGGAGAATCTGCCGTAAAGTCATTGTGTTGGTCCAAGGACGGTGCACACATCTTCTCAGGATCAGCGTCGTCGGATTGCAGCATCCGAAAATGGCGGCTGATCGATGAGGAGGAGCTCTTCGTACTTCGGGGTCATACCAACATCGTTACCTCTCTCTGTCTGTGCCCCGATGAATGCCACCTTGTCAGCGCTTCAATGGACTGCTCAATTCGCATCTGGGACCTCGAGAATAACAAGCCACTTGGGGATCCACTCTTGCACGATGATGAGCTTTTTGCTCTCACCATGTCCGCTGATGGAAAACACATTGCTACCGCTGGAGCGGATGCCAAGATCTACCTATGGAGCTTGGATGCAGCGCTGAAAAATGCTCGAGTTGGCGTGCGTATGTGCATTACTACTTTTGGCGACTCTTCTGAGCGGGCTTTGGTCTTGCTCAGAGTGTGCATGATGGTAGCGCGAAAGCCGACCCACATCTCAAGGCAAGTTACCTCTACTTCACTTTCATACCCAACTGCTTCACATTTTACCAGGGACGCACAGCTCCATCAACAGACGTGCGTTAACCAGTTGTGAACAACTTGTTTCTCTCATCCTTTCGCATCTACTCAGCAGGCCCACAACAAAGGCTCGGCGAGATTCGTCGGTATAATTTCATTTTTTGAATTCTTACTATCCTGACATTGTTACTAGGGCGATGTCTTCTGGGGCAAGGACTTTGACCACACGCCACGTCGTTCGGCTCCACCCACGGGGCAACCATCTCCCCTTCGTGGGCGCAACCTGTTTAATTTCCTGCGTTTCAACACTCAACTCGCGACTACCCCCCCACAAGAAGCGCTCCAGCGACATCGTTTGAAATATAGGTTGTCTTCAATCAGATCTTCCACACATGCCGTCAGTGTTGCTCCTGCCCGCGATGAGGACGTGAGTGACTCGTCATCACAAATATTCGTCTCTCCTCGATATCATTTGAATAAATGAACAGAGATATTTTGTTGAACCTCCGTCTCAGGCAGAAGTGGCCGCAGCTATGCAACATGCGAACGGCGACAGTTCGACACAGCAGAAGGAAGGTACGGCTGGGGCACAAGAGTCTCAAGTCTACACGCAAGGACGAGCGAGCCAAAGTGCTCAGCGCCCAAATCATAACGTTGACAAAGGAGAGCCATCATATGTAATAGGATGCTGTGGATTTTATCTTGTTCGCCACACGTCGCTGAACAAATGATGAGGTCTACGTCCGTGCAGCGACGGCTCGAGATTATCCTTTTCTTCTTCCGATGTACTCAAGATCCCATGATCACTGAGTGCATCGTGGACTGCCCCACCTTGTCTTCATGACACTCTTGCAGCATTGCTTCGTATATATCTCGTCAGAGTTGGCAATACTTCATAGTGACACTGAGCTGGAATCACCGAGCACTTTTATCACCAACATAAATATTATGCCAATCAATATCCTTTGATCAAAAACGTGCATAGTTCCATAAATATAACCATCTACGCTGCATCTCGAGATCGATCTCCGTACCCGCCTCCTAGTTTGTGCGTATCAAATTCGTTCGTGAGTCTCCGCACTCTTAGCATGCCGAGAATCACAACTGAAGCGCAGATTTTGGTTCATGGTTCTCTCTTCCACCTAAACCTCGCCCCTTTTTTTAGATGACGCGTGATGGTATCATTCTATTTTATGTAAGGTCGGTAGATACTTTCCATCGAACTCAAATGACGGTATCAACCACATATTGTTGAAATCTAGTGTATATCACTGCTATTCAGCAACTCTCATCCATCGCACTGCAGATGGTATCAATGATTCTCTCTCTTTGTTTTCTACGTTATCTAACACATATTTAGTTTGGTGGTGATCCCCGACGGTCTACAGTATATCCTGAAATCGCTTGACTACCTGATACCAATCCCTTGGATATGACCCTAATCTCAAATGATCCCACATTGTGGCCGATAATCAACTGCTCCCGTGGAATCAGCTATATGGATGGTTCGTAATATTTATTTACAGATCTTCATTCGTCTGCGGTCTGTCCAGGGGAGACTAGATCTTCGTTGTAACATTTATTAAGAACTTCATCGTATTTTATTGAACCCGCAGCACTGAGAATAAGGTCTTGTCCCACCCTTCTTCAATAACTCACCTCTTCGCTTATGCTGGATAATATTCCGGGGCTAGGGAGTATTGCATACTTTCCGAAACCCCACTTTCATACGTACTTGTTGGCAACCTTCATATGGTCAGTCTCGTTAGACGACTGGTTCGCCTGCGACAGGATGTACAGTTTTGCAAGCTCGACGTCGATTTGGCCTACGAAACACATTCAGTGAACGAGAAACTGTCGACCAAAGGAATTAATGTCCCGGACGTCATCAACGGGAACATAATAATGTTATTCGGCCTGTTCCCCTCAAACACCTTGCTCTTCATGAGCGTCTTGCTTGCGTACATCTACATCCACCTTACCAAAAGTAAGTGCCTCGGGCTGGATGAGGGAAGTTGGGAAGCAAAGTATGATGATGATGATACTTCAAGTTGGGATTTGTGATGGGGTCGTGATTCATGGCTCTTTCCATGAAATATGTGGCTGTGAGTTTCCTGCCCTAGTGTACGATCTGGTAGAATGAATGCTGTCCGTTGGTCCGTGTAGTACCACAGATCAGTAGTTGAGAGCGGTCTGATTGAAGTACTGGTCTAGACCATGATTGTCCTGAAGGTGTTGCGCGAGGTTACCATGACCAATGCAATGGGCGATGGATAAGCTAAGGATGCTCCACAAGCTACAGTGCTCACCAATTCAATCCCAGGATGCGAACGTGTTCGCCTTATCAATCTAAATGAAGTAGGTGTACCTTGTCGTTGGATGCAGCGAAACCTGGCAATCGTGAGCGAATGTAGCGTTGGTGGCGACTTCTTAGTAGGCAAATACTTTAGAGGCGGCGATGAAAATTCGGAGGGCGCGCTCTGGGTTGCAGACCCTGAGAGCCTGCAAGATCGGTTTTGTTGATATGGGAGATGAAGGGGGTGGTCACATCCCACTCGTAGTGCTTGATATGAAATCAGAGCCACAATACTGATGTTGGCGGTCGTATTGATAGTAAGTACTCATGCATATGTCGATGAGAGGCTTGCTGTGTGCCGCTGATCAAAAAGTGCATTTGTAATCGATTTCTAGTAGGCAGCCGCATTAGCACTGCTGACCCCCAATATCCTACTGACTCCCCACAGCGCTCGCGCAAGCTTTTCGTAACGTGATCCTTATTTCACGGTATCATCTTTAATTGTGAGATACCGAGTAAATCACCGGTTTCCTTTTTGGTCCTTCAAGTTATTGTTACTTAGGAAGGGCTCATAAGTTTAACCTCATAAGATTCGAGATCTGGCTCAGACTAGAGAAGAAAACAAGACTACATAGGATTAGTATGATCATATATAGGTTCGATAGAACGTTGCTCACCTCAGTCTTTAATTGAAAGAGTCAAGACTGAGGATAACGCATAGCAAGCGGTGGAAAGTATAAGGTACCTAGTAGTTGAAATGGAGACGAAAGAAAGCATGGATGAAACATGTGATTAAGTAAGGATGCAAAGATCGATAAGGACTGATCGTGACACGATGCTGCGCCGTTCATGCCGGACGAAAACAACAAACGAAAATGACTACCTGCAGAACGACTCGTTTTCCACATGAACCCGAAAACATAAACGAAAACAACGACGAAAACAACTTGAAAATGCTGCTGTGAACGTCCCTATTTTAACACGGATACTAATGGGTTGGTAAGTCCACTGAGTTCAATCGCTACCCACTGACACCAATCCCTTGAATATGGCCATAGTCATAAATAATCCCTCTTTGTGGCCGGAAATTAGTTACTTTCGTTCAAACAGCTATTTTGACGGTTCGTGGAGAGTAACTGGTCTCACTCAACATTTAATGGTGGCTTCACAGTTGCATCTTTGACTGTGATATTATACGACTTTGGTGCGCAACATAATGCTTACCAGAGAATCATTGATGTATGTGACTTGTATTCGCTAGCACTGACATTCGGACAGGAGGTGGGTCGAATTTCAGGGCTCGGAGCAGCGGCAGCCATCTCACAGAAAACGATTCTATAGCTCGAACTGGTCTGGGTGAGCAGAATCGCATGCCAGAGGACTCCAAGATAGTGCATTTAATTCGTGGCAGAGGCAACGCTGGTCCCTCATGGCTTGGCTATATTTTATTGTGCATAGCTTTTGGTTGTGTAAGCGCACCCGGGGGGCTGACTTCAAAATATTCTAGGTGCGATACATGGGGATACCACTCATTATGTATGTTCGCAACTTGGAACCCAAGAAGTTGAATATGTGCTAATAGGCTTTCTCATGCTCAGCATCCAGATGCTCCGTATGTCTCCCAACACACCATGGTCATTCTTCTGACCACTAGCATGTAGAAGATCTCCCGTCAGTCTCATTGACGGATCCAGTGAGTTGTATCATTGCCACCTATTTCCAACTCAACTGACTACATTTATACGTAGGGGTGAGTGAGAGGATATCGATAAGATTCAACATACTAACTATTACAACAGCTGTGCGTGTGGAAATATTGAGACTCCTGACGCTCATGACGGAGTATTTTTTTTCAGGCACCTTCTTTGGTGTCACACTGAACTGGATGGATATCCTCGTAAATACCATGCTGTGCGGTGAGTAGCACTCCGCTGCTGTAACTCAGTGATTGACCTATTCTATTATAAGTCATTGTCATCGTTCGCTTACATGCCATGTATCAGCAATCCAGAAAGATGCTCATCTTTCTCGTTGTAACATTCGTGGCTACCCGGATCGCCAACGGAGTAATGGCTGCAATAAAGGACCACTATACGTCAGGGGGTAAGCTTCGGTTAAAGCACATCGACATTTGGCTGATAATACGGGTGTCAGAGGAGTATGTCCTCTCTGGCGCCCATCTATGTCGTTACAACTTTCAGACATCTCTGATCAATGCATCATGGATATTAGGCGCCGTATGGGAGATCTTCGTACTGTGCCTTGCAGTCTGGATTACCGCAAAACACTTCCGTGAACTGCAACGACCATCAGCGGGATGGATAGTCGGGGACTATTTCGCTATATTAATAAAGACTCACGTTTTCTACTTCGCAAGGTGAGTTCGTGATTTAAATTTCGTTATCATTTTTGGCTCAAGTTCCACATCAGTTTTGTTGCTGTTTCTTGCCTTACCCTCGGTATCCTCTTCTCTCCAGTACTCTATGTATGCCAATCTATGATTGATATCTCCGTCTGAATTATCCCCTCATTATTTAAACAGAACTCATTGTCCGTTGGAGTCCAGATTTATGCTGGCATTATTCGAATTATCAAAGCCGTGCAGATGTTCGTGCTGGGACCGCGCCTCATCCTTGGGGTTCGAGAATATCATGCGAAGCTCGTGGCCAACTGTGATGAAGGACATGGCATGACCTCAATTGCTTTCCAGGAGCGCGTACACATTAGAACCGGAGGCGGCGTGTAGTTGGAGAAGCGCTCCAAGTAATTGCACGTGCTCTACAGAGAATTATGTATCGTAATTTTATACAAGGGTTGTGATAGTTAGGTATTTGTCTGTATTGTCATATATAAACATGTTGAATATTTGAATCCCACAACGCCGCAGCTAGTGACAAACCCGCTGCATGCGGCACTGAGAATAATGTGGATCTTGTCCCATTCGCCTTCGGTAACTCACCTCTTATGCTTCGGGGCCAGGGAGTACTGCACGCTTTCCGAAACCTCACTCTCATACATACTTGCTGACAATCTTCATATGGCCAGTCACATTAGACGGCTGGTTCGTGCAACAGGATGTGCGGTTTTGCAACTCGACGTCGATTTGACCTACGAAACACATTCAATGAACGAGAAACTATCGACCAAAGAATCAGTGTCCCGCACGTCAACCAACAGGAGCATAATGCTATTACTATCATGGTGTAATATCTGTACATTTATTATTGCGCGTTGCGCAGTCTGCGCGATCTGAGCGTTTTGTCAACTCGAAAGCTCCCACCATACGCACTTTTTGCCAAGTGCTCACTCATCGGCGCGTTGTAGTCAGTCCACACCGCTTGCGCAGCGCACGCGCGCTGCACACTCTGTTCGTTTCGTACTTATAGTGTAGTATTGACCATGAATTTAATTCACAAGGCGAGAAGTTGAATTCGGCAAATGAGTCGATGATCCGTTATAAGGACATAAAAGTAAGCATGTATACTACGCTGATGGCGAACTGTCAAAAATCAGTTGCTCTACAAGGCGGTTGCAAGTTTCTTCGATGAATTGATTGGCGTGAGCGAATGCTGTTTCCTGCTCGATAATCTTGAACATAAGTTCCTTGCACCCCCTGCTAACGCGTCCGAACTTCAAATCTTTGAAGCGTTTGACGGCTTCACCATATGGTTGTGGATTTCTCCCATCAAGAAGGAAGCGGCCCATGCCATTCCACCAGATAGCATGCCAGTCCTCATCGCAGCCCAGAGGATCCTGGCAGTCGCTAGCATGCATCAAGATTTTGGGCTCTTCCCCAGCCACGATGCGACGATGTTGATCTACAGCCGCTTGTACATAGACCAAGTCCGTGAATACTGTGTTGCCCAGTAATTCACGTCGCTGCGCAGTTAATTGGGTAATGGGGGTATCAACAAGCCGTTTGAAGGCAGGAGGAAAAAGTGCGCGGGCGTGGTACTTTATGGCGAGGTTGATGAGTTGGGCAGGATGGAAATGACGACTGGAAGATTGAATGCGTGCAATAACAAAGTGCCGGGTATGAAAGCATTGATACATGTCGCAAAAACGTAGAAAACTTGAGAGCTCGTCGACGGTATAAGGACCAATGCGCGCTCTACGACTTGTTTAGCAGCTCAAAAAGTCTATAGAGCATCAACTTACCTGCCGAAGGTATGCTCAAGGAACAATTCAAACATCTCACGCGATGTACCCCCAAGAAGAATGGGCCTTTCATCACTCTTGCCATCCAGCTCTTTGTGTCCAGAGGTTTCAGTAGCACCGAACATGTCATCAAACACTTCAGAATTCAAAGACAAGACTGAGCTGCAGAGCTTGTATAGCACATTATCAACCTGTTAACATGTGAGGTTTCAAACTGTGCCAACGACTTGGTATGCCAACGAAACGAAGCATACCTGAAAGACGTGACTGGCGTTAGCAAAATAATAGATGGGATGTCGCCGAATTGCAGTGAATGACCCCTGCATGTTGGCGATGAGACTGGTTCTGAGGCTCGTCAGAGTTGGGTGATAGTAGTAGTAGTCTGGACAAGAACGTTGTGAGTTTCAGTGTCAGACAATGGAAGTACAGTAAAAAAATAGACGCAGGCTATTGAAGTAAAGCTTTACGGTGGCGGGTGCCGCGGTGATTTACGAACCTAGTCGTGAGAGATTCGACGCTGGCGATGGTCTCTTGGTAGTGAACGGTCGCAGACCAGTCTGACCAGGGCCTTCCGCGAGGTGGGTCCCGATGTGGGAGACGAAGAGGGAAGTTGTATTGCATTTCGCATATTGATTGAATGTATTGGTGACCAATGATAACCGATCCAGCCAAGTCCATTCGCTTCCATGTACTGAACCTTGAAGCTGCAACAGTTCTTCACAGGTGAAGCTCGTGAATTCATCATGTCCAAAGTTCAACCTGTCGGTACGATACCATAAATCAAGGGCAACAGAACGCTCCCGCCGCCTGCCGCGGTGTTACATGTTACCTCCCAGTAGAGCGCTACCATATATACCTCCCTCAAATAATAATGGGCCCTTTGCGACGTCATCTACATCGTTGTGCCACAGAACTCGCCCAACACGAGCTTTGCGCACCTGGGCCTTCTAAGCAAGGCGCCTACCACTATAGCACGCGAAAACTGATTATCTAACCTGTTCACTCCTCAAGCTTCCCTAAAGTCTCTCTCACTCTGCACGGTGGCTAACAATTTGAATCCACGGTGCACCCACCCACCCAGCCCTGCCGAAAGACTCAGCGGCCTCATCTCGAAACTTTCCTAATTACATGCTATAGGAAGCGAGTGGTGTCAGAGTTGCCAGTGCTTTTTACTTCTCTGATGAGCGAGGATCATCCGCTACCGTATGGTGCATTGGTGCTCAACACCGCGAGGATGCACTTTGGAAAAGTGAGCAACTGCACTGTAATGCCCACTA
>MU837300.1:16637-37566 GCA_029603245.1 Rhizopogon salebrosus TDB-379
ATTAGCAGGGACACAGGGAGGTAGACAACAGAAAACATGAAAAATAAAGTAGGGACTTACCAGAGGGTCTAGAGCGCCATTCATGTGCGATTTGGCAGTGTATAGGATGCTCCTAAGGCACTGAGAGCAGCCGTACATGTGAGAATAAAGAGGAGGGCACGCTAGGAACAAAAAAGTCAAAAACGCGAACCATGGGACTCACCAAGGCAAGGGAGGTGCCCAGCAGTGAACCAATGGTGCAGCAAGGCCACAAATCACTGTATGACGTCCTATAATAGTGGTACATAAAGGTGTGAGTGCTGTATATAAAGTTAGGGCGAGTCAGAAAGAGAATAAGTTCAACAGGGGTGAAACCACTTACCTTACCAATACAGATGCCCTGGAGATATTTGGATGACCCAGAGCGGTCAAAAAGGAGTAGAATACACCCAGTAAGGTTAGCACAGCAAGTTTTAGGGGATTACAGTGAAATGTGGTTGAGCTAGAGCGAAAATGTGTGGTTTTGCACTACTTACAAAATACTTCAATATCTCAAACGCGCCAGCTAACGGCCCCATGATGGATACGTGTAATCGAGAAGTTTCTAAGGCTGGTAGCTCCTGATGGCAGTGTGCACTCCTGTCAGTGGGCTATCTTATCCTCTTCGCAATGACCGGGCCTAAACTGCCATCAGGAGCTACCAGCCAGCGAGTGCGATAACTTATCACCTCGCATTGCCACTACCGAGTCCGAACCTGCTGTTGTGCGCCACGCCGTGACTCACGGCTGCATGCGAAACATTAGTTCGTGCAATAGAAGTGATGGTCTTCCTTGGCAGCTACAAGAGCAACTTGTCCCATTAGAAACTTCTCGATTACACGTATCCATCACATGGGGCCATTAGCTGGCGCGTTTGAGATATTGAAGTATTTCGTATCATCTCCGACATTGACTCTTCCCAGAGCTTTTGTGCGCGGTATAAAAACCCAAACCTGAGTATCGTTTCAGATCAGACAGCACCACCAAGAAAGATTGACTCATCATGTTCGCTCGCCTCTCTACTACTCTCATCTATGTTCTGCTTGTTTCAGTGACCATTGCTGCTGCTAGACCTAGCCCCGGTGTAAGCATCAAATCCCAAATCTCATAATGTTGACCTCATGATACAATCTATACAGGATGGTGACAGCGGGCCCGCCGGTACTCCTCCTAATTCTCCTAGACTTTGAATTAGACCCAGCACTGCATGCCATCGGCACTGGCTGCAGGGCCTGTTTTACTACACACAATAACTTCGTGCGTTGAAATATAGCTGACTGGTGAAACCCATCCGGTGCTGATTTATTATGTCAGAACATTCTGATTTTCCCTTCAATCTGGTTTTGTAGTAGCGTTCTTGACGTTATGTTGTAAAACCCCTTTTGCTACAACTTTGAAACTTTTGACTATGATGCATCGATGGCTCACTGATTCTTGCACACCACGCTCGACACGATATTCAGAACCTAAACATTTTTACTCCGGCCATCCGGAATCTCGGAAGTCGCATATGCCGTTTGTCTGCGCTGTTCTGAGTGCGCACTCGCCTATCAAGGCGATCATACTTGTACTATTCAACAGCGCGGGTGCTCCGACGTCGTTTCGCTGCAAGTTGCATTCGGATAATGCTTAAGCATACCTTTGGATCTGTTTGATTGGACCGTGCGAGAGATGCGCTGATGGACTGTGAACTTAAATAGTAGTCACACGATAGTGTTGGAGTTAGACGATGCATGACGGTTATGCACTGATTGCCGACTGCCTTAGCGCTGGAAGTACGGGAAGACTGGCGTGGAAGGTCTGTTGCCAGTGTAACATCCCACTTCAGCGGATTGGCGAATCAATGAGTAAAGTCCTTATGGCTGACAGCCATCATATCTCTGATCATTCGATTCTACCGGATCCGTATTCGTCAGTCGCGGGACAAGGAATTTTCTAGGGGTGAACCTACTTTTGTCTGAACCATACCGTGACGCGGTGCATCACCGCCTCATTGCGTGTGCGGAGGGGCGTAGAGGGACTAGGTACAGAACTCTTGATTTGACCACAAAACGGTCTGCCCCGATTCTCAACTTGACAAAATAACTCAGACTCGGAGGTCAACTGAAGCTCGAGAGTCGAGATGTAAGAATGCGCACTGATGTACTATACCATGATGATAACAATCCTCCTTGATACAGAACCTTTTAACCGACATAATTTACAAGAGGAGAAGAAGGGTCCATACGATTTCGCACTATGTGCCCCAAACAATCTTTGGTTCTCGCTAAAATGTTGGAATGACCTAAATATTTGCCAGTCAATCAATCAAGCACCTATGCCCCTCTGCCACCACGCCTGAACCTTCGAGTGAAGGTGTTCCTGATACTCTTTTTCACAGTGTTTCACAACCCTGGCAGAAGGCCGGAAGTATGGCATAGCAATGCGATGGATGGTTTCCATTAATCTCTCCGGGTTGCCTTCAAATTCCAGAAGCATAATTCTCATCATCGCCGACACCGGACTCTTCGGAGTCATACAACTCAGACTCTCGGACAAATTACTGCCATATAAAAATTCGCCGCCAGGAAAATGACCGCGTCGACATCGCTCACGGCAGTATTCTCGTTGGCAGTCTGTAATCTTATTTAAAAGTAGTGTGAGATGCAACGGAGAAGCATAGCCTTCGTGACATTACTACTCCCGAAGTGGAACAGTCAAGGCAGCAGCCTGGCCTTCTTAGTTTCGCCGCTCATATCCATTATCGGTATGATTTGAGCGCAAGCAGACGAGCAGGAAAGCATTTCGCATCATATCGATAGCAGCCATGAATGGCCGGTTTAGATGAGAAAGTGCTGGTCTTGACAACGGGGCACCATTACGCGTCCATGGCATGATTTCCACTCAGAACGGAAACATAAACACACCTGATTGATACTCACTTTCACAGCACAACATTAGTACGACTGACAACTTGTATACGCAGGAGGGGTACCTATCGTTCTGGTGTCCAGGCCATCACCACTCTTCAATGCAAACCGACACGACGACACTTTCGTCATGCAAGTACGCATTGAAAATGCTGGCCTGAAGAGCGATATGAAGTTACAGCACATAATGGATTCTTGTTACTAATGTGGAATGTCAGGAAGGGACTTCTAGAATCGTACTTACAGCAGTTAACATGCAGCGTTATATTGGATCTGTTATTGATGTCAGAGTAACAGGTCCTACTGATTGAATTGATTACAGTTCATGCGTCCTTGTAAAACTGAATGCAGTAATATGAAGCATGGTTGCGTACTAGTACACCCAACAGGGTTTACGATGCGCTGGACCTTTTCTTGCGTTTCTTCTTTTTCTTCTCTAGGGCTACTCCATCAGTCTCCGCTTTCCGCTTCTTCGAGCGCTCGGGAGGGGACGTAGAATCTTGTTCTCGGATGAAGCATGAGACGAAAAAGCCGTTCGTGCCATCCTCACCGGGGACGCATCGAACTAGGCTGTCAGCGTCACCTAAAACGCGTATGATCTTAATTAGCATACATCAAAGGGGAATGAGTGTTTACCTGTTCCCATCTCCTCTGCCTGTCCTCGCCGGCTCCACGTGGGCAGGACATCGCCTCGAGGTGCAAGTTTGAAACACCTGCTCTTTGCCTCGTCTGACTGAAGGGCACTCCCAACGACATGTTCATTTTCAGTCGCATGGACACTGCAAGTCGAATAAACAATCTTCTGTACAGATGGAACTGTTGGACAAAGCTGATCAATATATGTCCACCACTTTCCAGATCGCTCACATTTCATAGCATGTTTGATCATCATGAGTTGGAAAGCTGCGAGCTTGTTCAGCCGGTCTTCTTCTACCACTTCTATCTCTAGGGAAGCATCAGCCAGCGGTTGTTATCCTTGATATGTGAGACTCGCCATCTTCGAGCAAATAGTCTAGACGATTTACGATCCCTGAGCCACTGCAGGAGGGGTCAAGCAAGCTAGCAGAGGTGAGTGAAGGCCCAGGGTACTAGTAGTATAGCTTACATATGCGTCGCCAATGAAAATTTTGGATGAGAAGGATCTATAGTGAGGAAATCAGCGCTAATGGCCTCTACGTTCCGGCAAGCAGCCTTGGAAAGCATCATTTTCAATGTTGAGAAGCGCCTCTTGTCCTTTTCAAAAGCATATAACTGCCACAGCGTCAGAAGGGTTTCATCGGGAAGCCATAAAGAACACTACCTTTCCCTCATTTCCCATCAGTGCACTCAGATGTGATGTTTTGTTCCCGGGGGCGGCTGTTGCGTCTATCACAACAGCTTTTGGATCATTGCATGGGGGCGATAGCACATACGCCGAGAAACACGACGCCTTATCTTGTAGAATGATTTTTCCAGATTTGTAGGAAGGATCATCGCGAAACTGCACAGCAGGATTGAATGCGAGGAGATTCGGTATGTGCTCGTCAATTGCAAACCCTTTGCTGAGAAAAGCAGACCACATCAGCATCAAGAAACATTCTAGGACACACGACTGACCTCGACGCAAAGGGACCGTGCAGTTGAAAACCACGTTTGGTATAGAATTGTACAGCTTCCTCCGTCGACCACAGTGAGGTATTGATACGAACGTAACGAGGGATTTTTGCTGTGAGAGAGTTCACGAACTACAAATCTTATACAGCTACGCGCTGACCTGCTCTGTCGTCACCTGTCTGAGCCAACTCAAGATCAGACTTGACGCCTCGTTTAATCTTGATTCGTTGAAGTTCGCTCTTTAACCTGGTCTTGTGCCTTAGAATAGCTTGTTTGATGGGCCCGTCACCTGCTTGGATGCCATTCGAGAATAATGTATCATGCACTAGTACAAGGGCCAAGTTCAGAGAGGTGATTTTCTTCTTTTCCTCGGCAAGGAGCTTGGATATTTGGATGACATCCGACAGAACAGATTTGTCTGATGCGCATAAATGACAAATCTAGTAGTATGACGTTTGTCGCAACCTACATTTGAGCGTTTCAATGACAAGCGCAGCTGTTCTCGCTCTGTTGTTCTCGGGCAAGGTCGCTAGAATGCCTTTGATGGAGCCCTCTTTTGCATCGAGACGATTAAGTACTTCGGACGCCTCAAAGTAGAAGTTCATTGCAGGGCACTATGTACAGATATAAAGGCCCATCAGCGCCAGGAAAATAGAAGGATGATGACCTGTAGGGAACTGAGGATAAGTATAAGGAATACAACTTGGAGCTGAACGTTGGAAGAAATCAGGGTTGAATACTCGTCATTTCCGGGCAAGCCCAGTCAGACAATGTAGATAATTTTTGAAAGGATCATCCTGATAAACAAAAAGAACTTCAGCTCACCTTAGGTGTAGTCTCCCTAGTAGGCAGGTTGAAGGAAGACCGTCAACGTTAAGGTTGGAGTTTTTTCAGTTGGAATTTGAAACTCCGAGAACGCGTCTTCCCAAAAACGCGCGTGTCGCGTTTTCCCGGTCGGTGTCTCCTCCATCTCTAAAAAAAAGTCAGTATCGGTTGCCTTGTCTGCACTTGACTTTTGACAGTTGTACAGTGCCTATGGATACCGAGCTGTATGATCTTTTAGGCGTCTCACCGTCCGCCAGTGAAAGTATGTCCTACACACTTTATTCCGTCCCGCTGAGCCTGAACACTTCCCACTAGATGAAATCAAAAAGGCCTATCGGAAGAAGGTGAGAATCCACGCTTGATCTATTCCGTCGTCTAACCTCCGCAGGCTAAGGAACATCATCCCGTAAGTTGTCTGGTGCTTGTCCTTCAAACCCACTGACTCCTGCGTCCCACAGGACAAGGTTTGTTCATGTATGCCACTACCCCGCCCCCCACTAACGATCCCTTATAACTCAGAATCCCAATGACCCTCAAGCAGCTCAGAAGTTCCAGGAGATGGCTGCCGCGTCCGTTCCATATCTCCTTCTTCTCAACTCGCCTGATGGTCACGCCTGCCTTTTAGCTATGAGATTCTCAGCGATCCAGAAACTAGAGCACTATATGACGAAAGTGGCATGGCTGGCCTAGGTCCTGGTTCCCGAGGTCCAGGTGGCATGCCAGATGCCGCGGATATGTTTGCTCAATTCTTCGGTGGCGGCGCAACTTTCTTTGACTTCAGTGGAGGGGAGCCCCGCCGACGGAAAGGCCAAGATACCGAGGTTCCGTACAATGTCACCCTAGAAGATCTATACAACGGCAAGTCCGTGAAGATGAATATGGAGAGAGAGGTTATCTGCAATACTTGTCAAGGGTATGTGGTGTGAACTTGTCCCATGTTACAATTTACCAAGGCCTGTCGACCTAGTTCTGGTGCTAGGGGTAACGCAAAACCTAAGGAGTGTGTCAACTGTGAGGGCAAGGGCTGGACATTTATCCAAACCCAGGTACGATGCTTTACTATTTTCGACCAATTTTTGGACTTTTTTCCCCTTCGAGATCTCCGCGTCACGGTACGGTACAGCACGGACTAAATGTGCCGAGTGCAACGGTCAAGGTAGTAAACTGAAAGAGAAAGACCGGTTCGTTCTTTCATACATGTGCTTTCGTAGTAATTTATGATAAGCAGGTGTAAAAAATGCAAAGGGGAGAAAACAGTTCAGGAAAAGACCCGGCAAGAAATCTTTATAGAGAAGGGCATGCCAGATGGGCATCGAATTGTCCTGGCAGGCGCAGGTGATCAGCAGGTACGCATGCTCTATCTTGCGGGCTATTAAACAATGGCATTGATCCACGCACGACAGCCCGGTGTGCCCGCCGGTGACGTGGTTTTTAGACTAAAAACTATCCACCATGATTCTTTTGAACGCTCAGGCAGCAATTTGTTGACACATGTTAAGATCACATTATCCGAGGCGCTTCTAGGTTTCTCCCGTATATTGGTTAAACACCTTGACGGAAGGGGCATCAACGTCTCTAGTCCCCCGGGCAAAATTGTCCAGCCTGGAGATTCGATAAAGCTCCGTGGAGAAGGCATGCCCACATATAAGAACCCAGAGCAGAAGGGCGACTTGTTCATCGTTCTCAACATAGAAATGCCTGATGTGCAATGGCTACGATCCGTGGACAAACCGGTATGTATGCGTAGAACCCATAAAGGACGCTTGCTGATTGCCTCCCTGAAGGCATTGGAGCAGCTTTTGCCCCCAAAGAAACCGAACATGGACCCGATGCCTGAAGTTGTCGATGAAGTCCCGTATGAAGAAGGGGACATTGTGGACGTGCGTGCCAGGTCTTTCCCGGCTAGTTCGGACTTCTTTGATCAAGGGTTTGCATCGCAGTTCGGAGAAGGAGACGAAGATGACTGGGAGGACGACAACGACGACGACGACGACTACGACGATCACGACATGGGAGGCGAGCCGGAGTGCAGACCCCAATGACTATTCCCTAATTGTCACAGGAACATATTCCACTCTGTACACTTGATCATGAAGTCCCAGCTCCGCATTTACATGTCATTCCCAAGATGTATACTTTAATTTCTAATCGATACAATGCTCTCACTTGGTTCTCAGGATGCATTACCGACGATGCCGTCAGCGTTGAAAGCTCTCGTGGTCTTCGATTGCAGCACCCACTTGATGCCGCCCATGACGTGACCCAAGAAGAGATCGTCCTAGCAAGGCTTTTGATTATTTTCGACATAAAACAAGCACGTCAGACTTACGCTCCATATCTCGATACAATGACCGAGTCCAGTGAACCAGCTGCGACCAGCAATGCCATGACTCTCAACGCCTGCACCCCGTTCCTGGTACCAAGCTACAACGCATTGGCCAAGCATATAAAAACTCGAATAAAGTGCTCACCGATTGGGTGAGGAGATCCGTGGCGTAAAGTCTTCTCTTTTGCCTGTGGATCTTGAGAAGCATTGGTCACGGGTGCACTACATATTTTTACTGCTCAACTACCTTGGTAGCTTGACTCGTCGGCAGTTAGAAGGACCTGAGCCCCGATGGCACGAGGGTCCGACTCAAAATTGTACCTTTCCAGATGTCAGCGGTTTCGAAAGACACTGCTAAACATACACACATTTCGTCCAGCAAGTGCCATTTATCTGGAAGCATAACGGTGCTAGGGTGCGTCTTGTCTAGGACATCTACTGCCTGAAACGACAGTGTGAGCGAGCATATAGCCGTGAAGCCTGCCGCGACCTACTGATTGCTGGATCTCAGGATGATAGTCGAAATAGGCACCTGAGTATATATAAAATCTCGGAATATCAGACCTTGTCATCCAAACGTACCAATCTGTCTCCCGAAGAAAGGGGTGTCACGAAGGGCGTCTGCGGCACAGTGAATACCAAGGAAGTTGCCACCGAGATTCAAATAACTCTGCAAAGCAGCTTTCCCTGTATCATCAAGGACTGGTGCACACCCATCAGTTTTTGTCTCCTGCTCATTCAAAGAATGTAGACCATACTAATGCCGGAGTTGTTCAAGAACAAGACGGCGTCATACTGAGACAGGTTCTTATCCGTGAACATTGACTTGTCCTCCGTGAAGTCAAATTTCACGTCGAGGACAGATTCCTTGGCCTTGAGAGCCTCGATGGAAGCCTCGATGCTGTCGTGTCTGAATCCCGCCGTAGCGGAGTAGGCGAGTATGCGGGCAGGCATTGGTGGGGGCGTAGGTCAAGGGACGTAAACACAGCCATGGGATCAGATGATAAGATTAAATAACTACTAAGTAGGGACCGACTGGGAATTTTGGGTCGCCTGATTGTCAGGAGTCCTTCAAGTTGTAGTCACGGCGGTCAACTTGTAGTTATACATGCGGAATATTCACGAACCTCACAAAGTTAATAGAACCTTCAAGGCATAAATGAGCTACTATGCGCCATTATATCCAAAGGCGACAGGTTTTCAGTCCCACTTCATAAATCGAGAGGGCAACACAAGGCTCCATAGCGTCCGTGCCGGCCCGGGAGTGGATGCCATAACCCTTCGGGTGATGGAACCCATCACGATTAACCTGCTCCGGGTTGCATTGGATTAATATGCACCGAACGCTATAATAGGTTTCCCGAGGTTTTCGGTTCCATGGAATTATCAATGTAGTAAACCTCGCGAGGATTAATTAAGCCTTGGATGCCGTGTCTATCACAACTTGAACCTCGAACACTCAGTACCATGTTGTTTCGCATTTCTACGGTTCCTGTCCTGTTACTTATCCTATCACAAGCCGGTCTCACTGTGGCTGCTTCGCCCAGTTGTGATGGTGGCGTCGCTCGTTGTTGTCAAGAGGTGAGAAAGACTATGTACCGCAGAATCATCTGCTTACTGGGTCGTAAAAGGACTTATCATCATCTGGGGGGGTTAATGAGGAGAGGTGCGATAGCTTCTCAGAGCCCTGCAGTCGCAACTACGCAGCATCTTGTTGTTACATCACACCCATGGTAAGCATGGCTCGATGCAATAGCGCATAGTCTGAATTTGCGACAGGGTTATTACTACAGCTGCCAAGTAGTTTAACGGAGGGGTTGCTAGCCTTTGAAGTTGGGGAAAACCGCCGTACTGGATGCTCAGACATTATTTTAATACCCTATGTCATGAATAATGGACACCGAGTGAGGTCATATAGAGTCTCGAAGAGTAGCCCGAAGACAAAAATTAAATTTCCTGTTTAGGCAAGCCTGAGGCATACAACTGTAAAATTGTGTTGAACTCCCAGATGCCGAGATTAAGAGTACACCAATCCTCCAGGGACGACACAAGCTTGACACCGGAATTACCTGCGTGATACAAAGTTGCGATACAGAATGGAACTGTATGGCGCCACTAACTAGTAGGATATTACGCACCGGCTACTAGTAGATGAAAAGTGGAGTTACATTCCATATTAGCGCCTAATCTCCTAACGAGTGCAGAGCGAGAGAAGTGAAAATTATTTTATTATGTCGTGATTGCGCCACTGTCAGTAAAAGATCTGAAGACACTGTTAGACGCCTCAGTTTACAAGATAATAACTCACGGTTTTCTAAGGGTTGGGGCATGCATGATAGACATCATTAAGTAGAAGGGTTGTATGATGACAGGTGTCAGGCGCGGGACTCCCCGTGGCTGTAGCTATACTATATGCGGTATATTCCAGCTTCCTATCGATAGATCAGATTTCATTTCGTTCTTACCGACTCTGTTGTTGTGGAACTGGGCAAACAGAAGGGCCCCGCCTATTATGCCATGTGCTTGTTCGGTCCAGGGTGAACACCCTGGAATGATGCCAACGTGGTGCGTGCACGAAATGTCGAGGCAGTTCCTTGTGCCTCAAACATTCAATTTAGCATTTCGAGATTGTGCGCTTGAGCTTTGATACTTACCACCCTGTATTCGCTCATCCATTTTTCAATCATGGTGACTTGGTTAGGTGGCCCGACCACTGAGGGAAATCTAGTATAGAATGATGCACTTCTATTTGGCATCCGTTGCTAAGCTCCAAGGACAAACAGAATCGGTGAGTGGAATAAAATGGATTCTGGTCTAATGGTATGAAAGCAGCTTGTCACGAACCTCACAGTCAATAGAGCCTTGAAATCATAAATGAGCTATGCACTTATTATTATGCGTCAAAGGTGACAGGAAATGCAAGGTCAAACAGATTTCATGAGTTGGGTATTAGCACGATGGCTTCTGTCAAAGGTTCGTGGCATCCTGGGAGTCGATGCCAATGCCATAATCATCGAGTGAATATTAACTATGGAGCTTCGTCATCATAACCCTGCTTCGAGTTGCGTTGTATGTAGTATGCTTCAAAGTTAAATATGTACTGAACGTCATGGTTACCTGAGGTCTTCGGTTCACGGAATTGACAGCATCAATGTAGTAAGCCTTGCGAGGGGGTTTAAAGCCTTGGACGCCGCGTCTACCCACATTTGAACCTCGAACACTCAGCGCCATGTTCTTTCGCATTTCTACGGTTCCTGTCCTCTTACTTATCCTGTCACAAGCCAGTGTTATGGCTGTTTCGCCTATTTGCAGTGAAGGCGGCATAGTTCGCTGCTGCGAAAAGGTAGGGAATAACCTGTACCGCGAATGGCATCCGCTTACTGAGTCGTAAAAGGATGCATCGGTACCTGACGGAGTCAACGATGAGAAGTGCTATAGCTTCTCAAAGGACTGCGCACACAACTACGCGCCAGCTTGTTGCTACACCACCATGGTAAGTGCCATGACTCGATGCAACAGCGCAGTCAGTGTCTGAATTTGTGACAGGACTATCACTACTCCTGCGAGATATCTCTGCAGAATTAACGGAGGGGTTGTTAGCTTTGAAGTTGAGGAACACCGCCGTGTTAGATGCTCACTGATTATTATTATACCCTATATCATGAATAATGAGGACATTAAGACCTTCAAGTCAAGTCACATAGAGTAGTCTGAGGACCAAAAAAATTGTTTAGGAAGTCTGAAGCAAGGGGGACATACAACTGTAAAATCGCGTTGGACCCCAAATGCTAAGGTTGAGAGTCACACCAACCCTGCGGGGACGACATGAAAGCTTGACACGGGAATTACCTGCATGATACAAGGTGTGATACGAAATGGAATTGTATAGGATATTGCGCACCGGCTAGACGAAAAGGTTCGTTGCATCTCCTCACGAGTGCAGAGTGAGAGCAGTGAGTCCAATACAAACATCTCAGAGTTTGGAGGATAATAACTCACTGTTTTCGAAGGGTCAGAACATGCAATTGATAGACATAGTTTCACAAACCGTCAAGCAGAAGGAACAATGCTATATGAACACCTTGAACCAGACCATTAACAATTGATTAGTGACGTTCACAGCAGCGTTTTCTAAGACAGGTTCTTTGCTGGTATCATTGCTGAGCTCACAGCTCAACTGGATGACCTGCTATGCTATCTAATCACTCACGCAACAGGGACTGTCCTTTTTTTATCCGTCGTCGAAGTAGCCTGAGGATCAAAGTCCTCCTTCATTTCTGAGTCGGCGGCAGTGGGCTTAGTGCGGGATTTCGGAGGACGGCGGCTCTTTCCGGCTTTGGCCGTCGCAGATTCCTTCGCACTCCTTCGCAGCCATGGGTGTGTCAGATGCTCGCCGACTCCCCGTGGCTCGGATGACACCGAATTTCACATTCCGATGTTGTGCCGTTCATGCCGGACGAAAACAACGTCACTGGAAAACGACTCGTTTTCCAAACGCTATTGTGTTTTTTTTTTTTTTGGCCATCGCAGATTCCTTCGCACTCCTTCGCAGCCATGGGTGTGTCTCGGATGACATCGAATTTCACATTCCGATGTTGTGCCGTTCATGCCGGACGAAAACAACGTCACTGGAAAACGACTCGTTTTCCAAACGCTATTGTGAACGTCACTATTTTCATACTCCGCGTGACATGGATGAGTGGTTCGACAGACTGTGATATCAACTTGTTTGTATGTAGTACCTAGTCTCAGTTTCCCGCCGCCGTTCTCTTGGCCATGGCAATCTTCCCGTCTCATCTGCTGGGTTTCTACTCACTGTCATCATTATTTCTCTGTACCATCACTTCCGCACGGCCTCTCTCAATCCCTTCAAATGATTCCGATCCATCGATGCCCGGGTCGTTGATTACTGCGTGCCTTGTCTCCTTAGTGGTTCTGTTGGCTCTTCTTGTTATGAAGCTTGTTTATATGAAACGCCGCCGGCTTACTGCCATTCGCTCTCAGAATCTCCAGCCAGCATCCCGTCACGTTGTCTCATTGAATTCTTCTTTCCTTCCTCCCCAAGCGAAGGCGACAAATTCTACACTTCTTGCGTTGCTGGTCGGCTATTTTGGATCTCCTTCCTGCGAGACCGATTTGAAATCTGTGCTCGACACGAACTCGCAAAACCAACGCCGAACAGCATCATTCATGTACCAACTTCATCGCCAGCCCAAGCAGCCTTCTTCCAAATCTTATTCTGCAGCTTGTAACTCGAGCAAGACTGTGACTTCTCAAGCACATCCATCTACAGCGCGGATCACTCCGTCCATGTCTTCCTTCGCTTTTTCTGGCCGGCACAGTAACGAAGACGCGACCAACTTCTGGCCGCGTCGTTCGGATAATTGCAAGATGCTTACATATCTTACCAAAGTATGGCCAAGAACTGCTGCCGTTGCTCCCCTGGGCCAGAGATGTTCGCTACTCGTCGACCACCCATATTCTGGACAACTAGGCGGCTCTCATGAGAAGTCCGACGCCAATAGCAACAGTTTCTGGCCTCGTATCTTATGTACTCCAGGTGATCGGACGACCGCTGTTGTCGACCATGCTCCGACCTCTCTTAGGCTTGTGGGAGTCACTGATGTAACTGCCGTCCCGTTCTCGTTCTTATCTGCATTTCCACCGTCGTCTTATGTTTTGTCACCTCGCACCGGAACGCGGGACTCTCTGCAGTTACCAAGATCTCATCCAAAATTGACACGGAAACCCGTCCCTCCTCTCCCGCCAATGCCATCTTACAATCTCCCCAGTCAAGGGCCGTCTTGCATTCCTCTGAACGAGGTGCTTCCGTCGCCATGTCATCCTACCGGCATGTCTGCCGTCGCCGATCAGGTGCCCACTCACATGTCAGATGTCACTCTCTTGTCGACTAGCAATCCTGCACAGGCCAAGGCCGCTCCTCTCGTCTCTCCTTACCCCGCTGGTACCTCTACTCCTGGCAAACTGGTTCCTCGTACATCTGATCCCGCGGATCCCCCTCTTGTATTTGCTGTCCAAAAAATGATCAGGAAGACGAAGTACAAACGCTCTGCGGCAAGGTCACGCATGCGCAGTGGAATCATACCCGGTACCTCACCTCTACGCGCTGTGGTATTCCCAGAGGATATGATAGATCGTAAGCTTATCTGGTATACACCCCCTTGCGACAAAGAGAATTCTGTGAGCAAGACTATCGACGTTTGCCACGTTTTCCAATCGAAAGGTGCCTCATATCGCTCTTATCTTCTTCCAGACTCAACTTCGTGCCCGGATATAGAACTCGCGTTGTGCCGCCTTAGTCAGGTATCTAATAGACCATCTTCCGCCCATTCAGTCAGGTCTACAAAAAGCCTTTCTCAATCCGATGTTGGGGGTTCTCTAAGCGACTTGTCGTCACTGCAGACTCCCAGGTTTGATCACATAGATGAAGTCGATATCGGCATGCTGGGCCTCGATCGCTTTTGCTGGTCTGAGGAAGGCGAGGACTTGATCCAGTCACAGTCTTCTAACGTCAAGAACGATAGCGTGGCGGTGGTTTCATTCTGGGAAGAAGGAGAGTGGTTGCCAGAGAATAATCAATGGTGAGCATATTGATGTATATGGTGTCGTTCAGGACTGATATGCGGATGCAGCTCGGACATTGGACTTGCATGGTAGATGTTAGATGTTATGAAATATCGCATTGTTGTTGAGTCGTTGTGTTGCATTCGCTCAGTTTGTCGCGTCCGTCACATTTGTACAATATGTAGGTCAGAACCTCTTGTACGAAAGCTTTCGTCCGAAGTAATCACAGGTTGCCAAGCCCTGAATCTATTAAAAGGGTCGCGTCAGACTCGTGATAACTGTTGTGGTTGTCGCCTCGCGTCTCGTCTCGACTCTTCTCTCTGATAAGTCTAGAACTGCAATCAGAGGTAATCGCACCTGGCAAATGAGTCTTGCTGTTATAGCACTGGTAACTGTTGCTCGAGGATGAGTGTACCTCGTCTGAAGATTAGTGGAGGGGCCACCAGTCCATGGCACGTTACCTATGTAAACCACCGTCATTCACATGCATAGAATGAACCACATCCAAACATCGAATATTGAATCAAGGCGAAGATGATTCATTGCGATAGAAGATCAGGCGTATTCCGAAGGGTGACAGGGGTCGACACGTGGTTGAAAAGCTGAGGCTCAATCCTGCGAAGCTGTCAGGATTGTACGATCATTAAATGTTCATGGGGGTTGAAATACATGATCAGGTCCGATCCTCTGAAGGTGAGGCAAACAAATCTTAAATGTAAAGTTTGGTGTGGTCCAGGATCCTATCTTGACGCCGAACGTATTAGCGGGGGCTTCGTCACCATGCAGAAAATGCTTGAAAACCACAAACAAACACGCTTTCAGATAATCACATCAGCCGCTGACGTAGTGCAGGAGCCCAGCCCTTGCAGGGCAACGAAGAACACACGTTCCAGCTGTTTCCATATCAATAGACCAGCATCGATTTTTCATCACTCATGATCACCGACTTTGCTTACATTTGGAGCGAAACAAATAACGCCCCCCGACTATTATTATGTTACCTATTTCCAAATTTGTATCAGTGCCTTCGGGCTGGTCCACTACTTCTTACTACTTGCAATTGCAGAAGAACAGTCTTCTAGCTAGTAGATGATACAAGGTTACAAACTCGATGCTTGGCTATCCAACTGTAAGTACTTAGATGTATATAAAGTAAAAGTCGTGGAAAACACGAGTCTAACACGAGTACATCTGATCGAATATTCCAATATAAAACCATTTGCGAGTTGAGTCTAACCTGTAGTAACAGTAGAGCGAGATGAAATTCTTCAGTAATGTGTATTCGATATGAGTTACAGAGGTCTTCATTACGTTGCGCAGCTCCAAAACTAAACAAAGTCGGTGAATTGCGAAAAATCGAATCTGGTCTATCGATATGGAAACAGCTGTCAGCGACCCCACACTACTCACCGTATCGCTCGGTCTACAGGGTGCTCTGTAGTGGTCTGTAGCGTGGAAGGCTTGTACGTCTAAAATGGCCGGCAGCAACTCGCTGTAGCCCACTTCAGACACACAAGCCCGCCGACCAGGTGGGGGAAACCTCATCCTGGGGCCACATTCACAAAGTCGGAGAAGCGGCGGGGACAAACAGGTGTCCCCATTCCTACTAGATAGCAATATCGTCCTAGTACGTAGGGCAAAAAGAAGAAAAAAAGGCGACGAACTGAGGGTCGGAAAGCGAATTTGTCCCGGGTACAGCCGAATTCCGTGCCTTTGTTGACGCTTATACTAATCGACACATATGAGGTCATGCCAGGTCATGATCGATGACTGCTCCATCTGATTGAACTGAATCCGATTCATAAGTCGACCAGTCAAAGTTGATGCTATTTCGCAAACCTCTCAAGTCTATTATATCAACTTCCCATCATCAGACACGACTTCTGACCATGTCCTTGAAAACGATCGCAGTTTGTAATGAATCTGAGCTTCGGGATGGTCAGATGTACGTCAGGAAGTTTGAAAGTTCATATGCTAAGCTATTGTGATCAATCTCATTTCTTAGGAAGCAAGTGGACTTTGAGGGAGAGGGGAAGGTCGTATTGTATCGTCTGAACGATAAGGTCCATGCGACTAGCGCATTTTGCACGCATTACGGTGCTCCTTTAGCCAAAGGTGTGTTAACTGCGGATGGTAGGGTCCTGTGGTACGTCTTTCCGTGTGCGTTACTCCTGGGTCACTGAGTTCATAATTAATAGCCCTTGGCATGGAGGTAAGATCATGCGAATATGTGCGCAGCATGCCCAAGACTCAACAGTGTGATAGCTTGTTTCCGCATTTGCACTGGCGACATCGGTCAGCATTTTGTCTAGGACTTGCTGTGGCAAGACTAAATTGCTGTCTAAGAGGATGCACCAGCTCCTGCTGCAATTCACTCATTCAAGGCTGAGATCGCGGATGGTAAGATCAACGTGACCGCTGATCCATCGCAGACCCTTAAGAACAACATGAGTCGAACACCTAAGCTCTCAATCGGTGCTACTGGAGTTGGGAAAGGCGTAGTCATTGTTGGTGGAGGGTCCGCCACTTTCCATGCCATCGAGAGTCTGAGAGAGGTAAGCATACTCGTCGGTTGCACCAGTCAGAATCATGGGTTCTAACCACCTACAGCATGGTTATTCCGGAAATATCACTGTTCTTTCCAAGGAGACACACCCCCCAATCGACCGGTATGGTGATTTCGTCACAAATTAAAAACCGTTGATAAGTATATGCCGGCAGAACTAAATTGAGCAAGGCTTTGATCACAGATCCGTCGAAAATCGAATGGAGGACGGCTGCTGACCTCAAGATTAAGTATGGTACCACTCTCCGTACTGGTGTGGTAAGTGTTTACCATGCTTGAGAGCTCATGATTCAATCCGCCACCAGACTGTTACTTCCGTGGATACATCCTCCAAACAGGTCATCTTTGATGGAGGAAAGGAATCAATATCATACGAGACACTGATTCTTGCCATGGGAGGCACTCCTCGTCGTTTACCGGTTGATGGATCAGATCTTGAGAACGTATACACGTTCCGTAGTATTGAGGACTCCAAGCGCGTTGACGCAGGTGAGATTGATGCACTGGTGAACGCTTTTTGTAAATGCTTTGAATTTTACAGCTGCCCAAGAGGGAAAGCGAATGGTTGTCATTGGGAGTTCCTTCATCAGTATGGAGCTTGTTGTTGCTGTCGCCGGGCGGCAACTTGCGTCCATCGATGTCATTGGGATGCAGGAATACCCGTTCCAAAGCATACTTGGCAAAGAAGTTGGACGAGGTCTTCAGAAGGTTGCGACATTGACTCTATGATTATTGACCTTCAACCTCACATTTTTCGTTCACAGTATCATGAGTCTCGAGGTGTCAAATTTCATATGACATCCCAGGTCGAGAAGATCGTAGCCTCGGAGAGCAACCCTTTGCTGGCTGCTGGTGTTGTCGTCAACGGACAGACACTGCTTGCTGATTTCGTCGTAATGGGAGTCGGCGTGGCTCCGGCAACTGAATTCTTGAAGCAGAGCGGTTTCCAGCTCGAGAAGGATGGAGGGGTCAAGGTTGATGAATACTTGAAGGTTCAAGGTCACGACAACGTTTATGCAATCGGTGCGCTCGGTCGTTTCCTGTGCCGTTGGCCGCATCGACGTTTGCTACAGGCGATATTGCTTGGTACCCTGAGAAAAGAACTGGGGAGAGTCGTAGGATAGAACACTGGAACGTCAGCAAATACTCTTGTAGATTTTCATCTCCAAGCGCTCACTTGTTACCCATAGGTTGCGGGAAACCATGGCCGCGCTGTTGGTAAGACGATTGCCGGGGACCCACAACCATTTGTAAAAGTGCCAGTTTTCTGGAGTGCTCGTATGTTTAGTACGTTGTATCAAAGTCTTTGCTGACGATATTTTATCAGAGGGTCAGCAACTCCGTTACTGTGGCCTTGGGGCGGGTTATGATGACATTATCATACATGGTAACCCTGACGAGATGAAGGTGACGTATGTGGAAAATTGACTGCGCAGTATGCTGACTTGTCTGAAGTTCGTTGCTTATTACGTCAATCGCGGCCAAGTTGTCGCTGTAGCCAGGTAGGTCATTCCCTCCGCGCTGCATGTTTCGCGCTACAAGACTCACAATGACAGCATGCAAAATGATCCAGTAGTCAGCAAAGCAGCTGAGCTCCTGAGACTCGGGCTCATGCCAGCTCCCACTGAGCTGAGAGAAGGGAAGGTCAGGCGCAATCGTGTCTTAGTGAAAAGAGCTTGAATTGATTTATTCTTAGAGTCTTTTGGATATCGATATCTCTACGGCCTCCACTAAAGCGCGCGTTGATTCTGTTTGAAAGTAATCCGAAGGAAGGTCGTTCTGGGACGCTTACAATACGAGAAATTTGTACATTATCGCTACACAGAGACAGCGGAAGGCTGACGGAAGATGTATTGAATTGAACACTGGACAACTCAGATCTGTCTCCATTTGTGAACGATATCAATGGATGTTCTGTCATGAGTGTATAGACCTTAGGCTAAGGTGCATGCGATACTTAGTCGGGTAGCGTCGAACATATGCGAACTAGTCAAACGGAAGTACATTGCCTGTTCAGTAGATTGGGAATGCGAAGTGACCTTGTCCGAGTCTCTGGGGACAGAACATAGTATGTCTTATTCCTGTCACTGGACTCTGTATAGTTTGGTCATTGCTATTTGATTGTCGATAAAGTGCACTATGTAGTTGTACTCGCAACCCCATATCTCGGAATCATCGAGACCTGGAGAGCAGTCGAGAAGCTCATGGTCCAGGCATATCTCTATAATATAAGAGCCCAAGCTCTGCTCCCGCGGATCCAAAAGACGTGAGTACGGAACGAAATCTTCTTGCAGTGTGGAGCCTTTACCATCTTGGCTACCCAGTTGCCAATTCCGATGTCAATCGCTCCAACAGTGTCTCATGGAAAAAAATTCTTCCCCTTCATCACCATCGGGCTTGTCATCTTTCCCCATGTTCCTCGGTAGTATCGTCGTTGGGCTACACTGACAGACGATACTCACTCAACGTGATTTGACCTATGTTACGAATTGCTGTTCTCCGTTCTCTCCGCATACTGACACTTTCTTTTGCTTGCCTACAACACCTCTTTCTTTCATCTCGCAGTCCAATATCAAAATCGACTTGGTGATCTCGATCGCCTCCGCTACACTCTGTCATATGATTATTCTCTGACTATCGTGTCTCCTGTCTCTTGCTTTCTTCTCCTTACGCTACCATGACTTCTGCTTGTACTTTTCACGGCATCATCGGTGTTCAGAATGCGGCGCCATATGCACTCGACAAGAAAAGATATTGGAAGATGGAGGGTTATGTGCCGTTGCCGTTCGAAACGCACCCATCTGCTGAAGATCTTGAAGTCACTGTCTTCGCTTTTGGAGGAGGGACTCCACCTCCAGAGGATGGTATCTACTTCATCAATGCGCGTCTAATCACTGTTACAAATGACGATGAAACTAATATTGAGATGTGCTGTGTTGACGTGCGTTTCTTTCTTTTCAGTTTGTGCACATCTTCGTTGTCTAATAATCCGTATAGGATATGCAGCTACTTACGGAGGGAGTGCGTGCTCTTCCTTCAGTGACGGTCATTGGAAAGGTATCTAAAGGATCATCCGAACTTCATCATAGTCGTTCATTCGACATCGACATCACCCAATATGGCATTATGCAGCAACAGCTTGCTCGGATGCGCTGTTTTTATCCCGATGGACTTCGTCGCCTTCAGAAAACGGCTGTCCCTGATGCCGGAAAGCATGTTGCTGTGCATGGAGTCATCACTGAAATTGAGGGTAAGCGCTGTGTTGTGCGTGTGCATGACATCACCCTTGGCCCTTCTGATGGTATCGTCGATGCGCGCCGCAAACACGATAATGCTCCACCGAAAAAGCTTGCAAATTTCAATTGGAGTGGAAAAGCTAAAAGATCTAAGCAGGCTGTCGCCATAGAGTCTGACGAAGATTCCGAACCACCACGCAAAAAAGGTAAACAACGTGAAGAGGACTTGATTCACGATACTCTTGATGATTCCCCTACTGCTGGTCCTTCTAATTCACCTATTAGGATCTCAAAATAAACGCGGTCTGCGCAATCCAACGAAACATGTCTGTCGAAAAAGGATTAGTACGAAATCGCCGCGTGCGCATAACTGCCTTGCATCGCCGCTTTGTCGAAGTGCAGCTGCCGAACGCTACTGAAACACATTGCATCCCTCGTATTACATTCACCTTCAATCCTCGCGGCTCAAGCTGGACAGTCAATCGTAAACAATTTCCTCTTCGAGCCGCATATGCAACAACATTCAACGGCTCACAAGGTCTCACGCTCGCTCGCGCCGTACTTGACCTACGGAGCGATTCGTTTGCACATGGTCAACTATATACCGCGCTCTCCAGAGTACGAAACCGTAACGATATCGGAATATTATTTGCTCCGAGTAATGAAGATAAAGACACTGCCAACATTGTATATAAAAAACTGCTGCTATGACTCATGATCTAACGTTACGTCTCCGCCTCACACTGCATACAAAAGACTCTCACTCTAACAAACAACGACTCTCCCTCACACCACACGTCCGAAGGTGGGCGGATCATCTCGTAGCATATATTTCAGGGGGAAGGATGTAAGTAAGGTGGTGTGGGAATAA
>MU837300.1:47352-77941 GCA_029603245.1 Rhizopogon salebrosus TDB-379
GGGGAAGGATGTAAGTAAGGTGGTGTGGGAATAAAATACCAATTTGAATAGTCATGTGCTGCGAGGTGGCTTTGGAGGACATTCCTGTGGTTCCTGCCAGCCAGTTTACACACCGTCATGGGTCTTCTGCTCTCTATTCCCCTTGCTGGTTCGCTGGGAACCATAGCGACATCATGTCTCGGAGGTCTTGCATTTTGCTTCACCTCAACAGCTGGTAGGACTCGTCTGTAATTCTGCGCGTATACAACCTCAAGTGATAATACACTTAGCGTCCATGTTCTGCAAGTCTTGTAACTGCAACTCATCCATAGCGACAAGGATCGGCTTCGCAGTGAGTAACTGTTGACTTGGAGTTTGAAGGACTCTAACCGCATTTGCCTAGGTCATATTTATCTTGAACTCCTTGCTAGCGTGGCTCATGAAGACTCCATTTGCAATCCACAAGATTGAGCAATGGAGTTATGATTACATAAAGATGGACTGCGATGAGGGCAAGTGCTACGGTGTCCTTGCGGTATGTCCAATGCGACTCGCGATGACTTTATGACTTATGTCGGCTTACTTTGAAACCAGGTGCACCGTATTTGTTTTGCATTATCTCTATTTCATGCAATCTTGAGCGTGTCTCTCATTGGCGTCAAAGAGTCTAGGGACAAACGTGCTGCAATACAGAATGGGTAAACAACCCCTGTCTTGTGTTGAATATATGCTCATCTACTCCAGCTGGTGGGGTCCAAAGGTTCTGCTGTGGATGTTGCTCATCGCAGTGTCGTTCTTCATACCGAATGAGTTCTTCATGTTCTGGGGCAACTATGTTTCTCTTATAGGTGCTACCATATTTATCCTCCTCGGTTTGGTTCTCCTCGTCGACTTCGCCCACTCATGGACAGAAATGTGTCTGGACAACTGGGAGAACTCAGATTCAAGTCTATGGCAATGGATCCTCATAGGCTCTACCGCTGCCATGTATGTGACGTGCATCACCATGACCGGCGTTCTATACGCCTACTTCGCGGGTTCTGGGTGCACTCTCAACCGGTTCTTTATCTCATTCAATCTCGCCCTTTGTATCATTATCACTATTTTGTGCATACATCCTGCCATTCAAGAGTCGAACCCTCGGTCGGGCCTTGCTCAGTCTGGAATGGTCGCTGCATACTGCACCTATCTAGTTGTCTCTGCCGTTAGCAATCACGCACACGAAACATGCAATCCGCTCAGCCGGACGGACAAGGCGCGAACTACCACAGTCGTTCTTGGTGCAATATTTACGTTCTTGGCCATCGCTTATTCTACCAGTCGGGCAGCGACACAAAGCCGTGCGTTGGTGGGTAGAGTAAAGAAAGGCGGTGCAGTTCAACTTCCGCTCGACGTTGATGAGCATGCGGAAATGGATGTAGTTAGCACCCAACCAGGAAGAACGGAGTCTCCGAGATACCAAGCTCTTCTCGCTGCGGTTGAGGCTGGGTAAGTGATTCTACTATAGAATTGGCAAGTGTGGTAATGGTAGTTTTCCAGAGCAATTCCTGCGTCCGCTTTGAATGAAGGGTTTGACGAGGACGATGATGAGGACGAAGATTACGGGGAAGCCAAGGACGACGAACGATCCGGAACAAGATACAATGTGCGTATTTTGCAATCTCTCACCAACAATTGCCTTAGCATATGCATAGTATTCCTGGTTCCACGTTATCTTCGCTATCGGTGCAATGTATGTTGCCATGCTCCTGACTGATTGGTGAGTCATCCTTCAGCCATGCACAGAGCCTTCTGTTTAACTTTTTCACGTAGGAATGTGGTGTCCACGGAACCGGGGTCTACTGATTCAGAGGAGGTTGTCTACATCGGTCGTTCAGAGACTGCGATGTGGATGCGCATCGTGAGCGGTTGGATGTGCATGCTACTGTACATGTGGAGCTTGCTCGCACCTGTATTATTGCCAGATAGGCAAGTGACCTTGACTAGAGTGCCGAAAATTAACCTTATTTTCTTTTTCAGGTTTGGAGATTTGTGAAGTTCAGCTTGTTTACTCCTTCATTTTGTTTTGATACGGACGACTGATTTAACATTGCAATAATGATGTGCCCCTTAATGCACCATGATGATGTTGATGCGCACAGTTGAGTACAGTTTGGGTTGGATGGGCCTTCCTGTCATTTGCTGCGTTCATGAACCTCTTGATATTTGCAAAACACCTTTATTGTTTGTGATCGTCCGCTCGGCTAGGATCATCGGGCCTGGGTGGAGTAAGATGCGACATGCAGGTTTATTCAAATGAATGCTGGATCTGATCGATATTTGAGGTCGATTGGGGCAATCGTACATGACATTTTTTAATGGGCATATTGAATCGGCTCACCTAGTATGGATCTATGCACCGCAGCCTTTAAAATTCACGGGACGGGACGTGCTTCTGCAGTCCACAGTAGATTGCATGGTCAAACTGGTACATATATGTCTATGGGAAGCTACAAATTCTAAGTCGAGGATAAAATGTTATGGCTGATTTTAAAGGTGCACCAGGTCTTTGATCGCTGTAGAAAATTAAATCGAACATCATATGAAAGGATCGAATAGTATAGCTCGGTGACTTACTGTTGTCCTCGAACGGAATACTTCTGCAACGTGGACTGAGAACCCATCCTCGGATTCAGGCACGTCTCGCGTCTTCCATAGCCACAGGGTGCAATCTGTCATAAATGTAAATGAAGGTCCCAAGGCAGGTTTCCTGACAGTCGATGCAAATGCAGAACTCGGATTTGAGGGCGCGGCTGCTGATGTCCCGTTGATCACCTAGGTGGAATAAGAAGTGGGAAGGAGTTCGTGCATCAGGCTTACGATGATAGTTAACCTTAAAGTTTGAGCAAGCTCGCGCAACTGGCGCATAAATGTCGACATCATGGCATGTCCTTGAGCAGATACTGCACTTAGAGATGGTAGCAGGAGTGGGGTTATGGTGTCAACGACTACGCATCGTACTGCTGGGCCAACAGTACAAGAGCTCTGTAGTATATGAAAGGGTGAAGGAACAAATTGAGCACACAGGATCGAGGCTTACCGAAAGAGAGATGCGCAGCGATTCAAGAACATCATGCACGGCCTCGACATCGAAGCCCAAGGCTACCTGCAACCTCTCTAGCACGTTCTCCGATGTCTAGGAGTCTGTCATTTAGATTCTTAACACTGAGATCGATTCGTCGATGAACTTTACCGCAACGTTAAAATGTCGCACAAGCTGGACAGTATTCTCTACAGAAAAGTCACCAGATGTATCAATCCATAATGCACACGAATCTACGTCGGCGACGAGACGCTGGATAACTGTCTGTAGCGCAAGTGCCTGTAAACTTCGTCGTCAATCTGTTTCGCGAAAACACATTCTAAGAAATCTGACCGTTTTACCTGATCCTTTTTCTCCAGATATTTCAATGACTCGAGAACCACCGAAGCCACCAATAAGGTCATCCAGTTCCCGCACACCGCAACTGGTTTGAAAATGTGCATCATTCTGCCTTGATATTTCAGCAAGAATTTCATCACCCCGACGTCCAGGTGCTGACGCTCGTTCTGCTACCAGTTGGATGAACCTTTCCAGATCTGAAAGCGTTACAGTCCCAAGTGGTAATTTCTTGATGATGTCCAAGCTAGAACCAAAGAAGAGGATATCCGTATCTGTCCGGATGCTACATGAATTGGCGAGTGCTGCTACTAGTTCGGCTGGGATCGAGGGAACCAATGATGTTAAGCGCATTATGACGAAGTTCGTATTGACTCAAGGAAACGCGATGAGACGCGACTTGGTGTGACATCTGCAGGTGACCACACAAATACGCCTTGTTCTCGTTCCACCACCTACCTTTCACGGACAGCCATTCAGCCTCAGTCACCAAGGCTTCTGGTCGTACGAACGACGTCAACTGATGGCTGAGCCTCCCCAGACTGACGTCTCCCGTCCGTCGGCATTACCTACAGCCAAATTACTTCAACGTCCTACTTTCAACCAAGCTCTCGTTGATCAAAATTCGGATGAATACCTTGATGCCATTGAGGAAGACTGGAATAAGAAACTAGATGTGGAGGTGGAAGTATTAGTGGATGGCATGGTCGATATCGTTAGTCTTGCATCGGTAAGAGTTGCATGCATTTTCTCCAGCTATACCTCAAACTCGGTAAGATCGGTGACAAGGACAAGTTTCGAATCGCACAAGAATCGTTCCAGGCTCAGTCTCGTGCGGAGTCTATGGTATGAGAAAACCCGCCGTTTAACTGCGGCTACTTATCGTCGAAAAAATCCAGGTCCGTGCAGCTAACTCGCTGCTGTCCATAACACATTCCTTGAAGTTGCTGCTTCTTCTGTCCGACGAAGCTCAAATTGCCCACCGTCATGACGCAGAACTCAAGCACGTGCAACAGGAAAAGAGTGAAGCTCGTCAAAAAGTTGCCGAGCTTCTCGATGAACTGTTGACTCCGAAAGGTGACACGTTGCGGTGAAACGGTAGTGTTTCTTCAATCCCACTGAATTCACCGAGCGTTTCCCTCTCGTCACTCATTGCGACCAAGCAGTTCTGAGGAGAAACCCCAATACGGAACTCTTGTTGTTCTACCGCGCAGCATTCTCATAGCTCGCTCTTCCACGGAACCCGTGTAAACCAGAGTTCGTTTATTACCATTACATGGATCCCTGATGTTTAAACAACTACTTTGTGAAGTCCCTAAATATTTATATCTCCCTTGCGATGAATTGAACTGAGTACTGCTTTTCCAAGTAGTACGCGGAACTATTGGGGTAGACCTATATCCGAAATTTCAGCTGTAAATTCTTACAGCCTGAAGATGTGATTAAACATTACCGTGTAACCGTCATTGGGTGTGGGTCCGCTGGTTAAGTATGAACCGGCTTGCCTAGGAAGGGTTTGTGACCTGCTAATTTCAACACCACGATGACTCACCAGATGAGTACGCCGGTCAAACCAGAATCTATAACGGTGGAGTACCAATTTTCGTAGGTCGCGGTCTGGTTCTGGGTAGCCAAGACGCCGAACTCTTCCAGCAACACGGGTTTATTGAAGATGGCCTGAGCAGCGCGATGGTTCAGGATCCATTCCTGACCCCATGTCATAGCGCTGACAGGTAATCAAGCTAGGTACAGAGGGGTTTTCAATGTTTACTTACTTTTCCTCACCCCAGCTATACTAGTTGGATATGGTTAATGCATGAGCAATAGTGCTGCTGTAGAAACTGTGTCTGACGCACGGGATATAGCTGGTTTCATTTCGACTCTAGTCAGTACTGAAATGATACAAAACGAGAAGACAATGGCACACGTGGAAAGTCCCAAAGTCGATGGTGTCGATGGCTAGGTTGGCGTCGAAGTCGATACCCGGACCACCACTAGAGGTAAGCAATTCAGCAAATATTCTTCTTCAGCCGAAGGTTCGCAATTAGCGCACTCATAGGCATAGTCGGTGGAGTTTGACCAGTTGAACCAACCCTCGTCTCCGAGACCCACAAGGTGGTTACAGTCGAGGGACTTAATGTAGGCGGACATGGTCTTGACCCAGTTCGTGATCGTGGTGGTCGTACATGTCCCTGAGGTTGCACTGCGTTGCATCAGACAAACGTCGATTTTTTCGATCGCGAAATACCTGGTTGAACCCGTGCAGCGCGGCTCGTTCGCTGCAAATCCCAGTAAGCGGTAGAGAGAGGGCAATAGCATGCGTGCCACTTACCCAACTCCCAGCCAAAGATGGTAGGCTCGTCTTGGTACCTCTCCACCCATACCTTCACATAATTTTGAAAAGCAGACTTCATGTCCACAAGGTCAGGGAGAAGTGGGGTTTTCTACATGATCATCAACACATACGATGACCTCGGGGTTAGAGTAAAAATAGTCGTGGGGCTGGCCTTCGCCGAGAATCTGGTTAACATAGACGTCCATTCCACCATAATCTGACCAGTTATTGGAACTAAAGAGCGTGTCAGTTACATATTTTTTTTTGGGAAGCATCTGATGCACAGTGTGACAATAAGCCGAATATTGTTTTCCTTAGCAGCAGCCACGACATTATCTTTACACGGGTCGTTTGGCATCAGCATCCAAGAGGATTGACTCAGCTCCGCTTACCGAAGTTCTGAAGACCGGTTGCACCGTAGTTAATGGTAGGGGTGCTTCCGTTCCATAGCTGGTAGTACTCTCCACTGGCTGTGGTAACCTCGTTAAAGCCCCTGACACCTTGTTAACAGACTATCACTTGATATACTGGGTTAGCTACAGACCATGTTCGGACAGTAGTCCCGCCAGCATCGGCAATGTCCTTGAATGTAACCTGCATCTCATCGGTGCTGAGACCAGACAAACCAACCCAGTAAGAGTTAGAGCTGTAAATGGTTTTTGCATAAGGTCCTCGTACACACATACTGGCTTCTCTACGTACCCAAAGACACAGTACCGGTCACCATCGAGAGTGAAGTCTTGGCCGTCTGCTTTCACAAATGAGGTAGATTTCTTCACAAGTTTAGAGAACTTGAGATCCGTCAGTCCAAGTCAACTTCCGTCACGACCAATGTAATTAGCCCACTCACCGAGACAGCGGCCGAAGCCAAAGTGAGAATACCCATACTGAACTTCATTTTTAATCCTGGCTACGACGGAAAGTAGGGTACATACCTCTATAATAACTCTTTTAAAGGCCTATCGGAGGGCAACATGAAAGGAAGAAAAACTTTGTTTCACGAGTCGCTGAGTCTCTCTCACATCACGACATGTTAAATTAGACTATGGGATAGTGCGAGCTTTCTCCGCTTGAAGGAGTTTTGACAGTAGAAGGCACCCACCGACATATTGTTCGATTTATCTGAGGGGAGATTGGTTGCGAAGATACATCGCTTTGGCTGCCAAATTCTCAGGGAGTTCTTGCCCCTGAATCATGCACCGAGATACCCTCGTTTGGGAAACCCACCTCCAGCAGCCTCGTACTTTGACGATGAGTAATAACACGTTCTTGTCCACGACGGTAGGTGGCGAGGGAAAGCAAAGAGAATTCACGCTCTGTGCTGGGCTACGGAGAAAAGATGGGTGACATCATTTCGCAGGAATTCGTCCTAGAGGGGAGGATGATAACGACTGTGAGCGGTGGCATAACTGGGCCGCGCGCGCCGCTCTGGGAGAAGCCAAATGGTTAAAGAACTTCACGGCACACATGACATTGCCCCCTTGCGTCCATCTATCCTCATGATTCATGTTTTATTTTGAGAGGCTACTTGTGACCTGCATGGGTAAACGGTTAACCAGGGTGGTCGATGCCATCTCATCACAGCCAGCGCGGGCACTAAGAGAATCATGAGAATGTTAACATGGTTAACAATAAGGCAGAGAGCTGAGCAAGAACCTGACACTCCCGGACTGGCTCATTATGGACAAAGCGATGAAAGTCTTAGGTCATTCACAATGGATGTACAAATTGAGACTGTGGATGGGATGATCATAATGAATGGAGTTAGCGACGTTAGATCCTACAACGCCTTCTCACTGGCAATCAGCTCCTCCAGTTTATCGACATAAGGACCGCTGAGTTGTGTAACAGCCACGAGCGGCAGTCGGATGTAGGTTTCTCCATATCCAAAATGCTTCGAGATCAGTGTCTTCATGGCACCAATTCCCCCAGCCTTCTTTGTGGCCCAATCTCCCTGACCGAGTTGAGCTTGTAATTTCATGGCCTCATCAATTTTCCCCGCCTGGTAAAGCGCGTACATCTTCATGTGCAGCTTCGGTACGAGGTTGGGGAGTGCGGCAATTGCGCCGGCGCTTCCAGAGAGAAGCCCCTGTAAGAGCACTTCGGATACACCGGCGAGGGTGCAGAATTCCGACGGCGGCTTAATAGAGGTGATTCGGTGGAGCTTTCCAATGTTTCCGCAGGACAGCTTAGTGCCTACAATGTTGGGGTGGTCTGAGAGTGTCAGGATGATATCAGAGTCCAGGTCGATGCCGGCAGTGACGGTCGGGAAGTTATACACCATGTATGGAAGAGGGGAATGATCTGCAACCTGCAGGTGGTCAGCAATTTATCACAGCCAGTTATATTGAGGGCTCACTTCACGGTGATAGCGGATAATATTCTCCTTCGTCATACTGCCAGGCCAGACGGAGGGCGTCAGTACAAGCACAAAGGCAGCACCAGCATCCTTGGCATCTGCGCAGAGCTTCTTCGTCTCACGTGCGGATTGGGCGCCACAGCCTGCAATGATGACAACGTTCTGGAAGCCGTTCTCATCCAGCGTCATCCGAGTAAGGCTGATCGCCTCTTTACGCTCATCATGCGACAAGTGTTGAGCCTCTCCATTGCTTCCTTGCACAACGATACCTGTCACACCACCCTGAACAAATCGATTGAAACGTTATCGACTCACACTCTGAGGGTTACAAGGATGTTCGCACCTGAGCAAGCCGCAAGACATGAGACTTTATAGCAGGGACATCAAAGTCCTCGTTCTCTTTGAAGAACAACACAGCAGGTACATAAACTCCGGGAGGGGGGACTGCAGCCTGCATGTTGTGGAGATCAATCAAATTGGTTCAAGTTGTCACTGATGTAGGCGATACCAAGTTGGAGCTCTAGCAAGTTATAACATGGGACCCGTCCCGCAACACCGGTATCATCTTCATTATCTCTTGCGGAACTCCGAGAGTACAAGAAGTGTCGGTCTCTGAGGGGAAGACAGGATCAGTTGACGCATTTCGGAGGTAACGGACCGGGACCCAGACTGGTGTAACAATGAATCATTCAAGTTATAGGACCATAACGTGGATGGTGCACATGAAGTACATCATTATCAACATGCATTGTAGAGCACTGGCATGCAAGCATTCTCTGCCCCGATTTTTATTATACGTGTGGTTGATCCACCCAGGCTGCGGAAGCGTCTGCAAAATCCTGCTGTCAGAGTCTCAGAGGTAATGCCTGTCAATATGAATGAACTGCTTTTAGGAAATATTGCTTTATTCCACATACCATCACCGATTCATCGTGCTCGCTTTCCGACCCCCGAGTTCGTCGCCGTCGTCAAGTCTCCGACAAGTGCCAGGATGACTAAGCAACTCTTGTAGTCCGAGTCCATCGGTCCATAATGGACTACTGCTATTAGCATCGAACGCCTTAGCTCGACTACACAACATCCTTCCGTTTCCTCAGAAACCACATCTCTTGGTGTGCTGGAGGCAGCGTGCGCAAAGACGGCTGTCAAAATTGCTGTCTGCACTTTATTCGAGTCGCTTTTACTGCATTCAACTTACTGACACGTTATGTACTCGTCATTCCGCCGTCGCGTATCAGCCATCTTGCTACCCAGGAAGGTTGTAACATATGGTCTCAATGCCAGCAGAAAGTCTGTCGAATCTCGGAGGCTCGTGCACCGTCAATTTGGCACGCTCTTTACCTCCTCGTCAAGCTCTCTCCGGCTGCGGCAACGGTATGCATCCCAGACCCCTGCCGCCTTGCGCAATCTTCATGTCCGCGCGATTTCATATTCGTCCATACCTCGCTTTGTCTTCAGAGCATTTCGTGTGCCGATAGCTGGGGCTACCATTGGCGCAGGTGGGCTCGGTTACGCCAATTACAAGTTCGAAGGTGAGTCATCATACACCTACGTGAATGTGCATTCATCTGGTTGCGATAGAGCTGCGGAACAAGTCGACTGCTTGGATATCGTCTCTTCAAGATGCAGCTACGGATCTTATAGACTCTGCTTCGGACGGCATCAAGTCTGTCTCATCTCGCATACCTGAGGTTAAATTACCCGACATCGAGACCCCTCAGTTTCTCAAGGATCTATTCGCATCTATGGAGGGTGGCGAGAAGTCGGGAGAAAGCGGCTCACGGGGAGAATCCTCTGCGCGACGACCACCGGATGAGAATGCTGTCATAGCAGCTCTTATTGCTGCAACTATGTCTTCTCCCTCGGACTCAAAGGCATCTGAGGAACCCAATGGAAACGGGTTCGATGCAAGACAGAATGGACTCATGCATCTCACGAGAAAGCTTATTGAGATCAGAAGCATGCTGTTGAGCATTGATCAGAGTGACGCGCTCAAGCTCCCAAGCATTGTCGTCATTGGCAGTCAGAGCTCAGGAAAGAGCTCAGTACTAGAAGCTATTGTGGGACATGAGTTTTTGCCAAAGTGAGAAATTGCATTCCTCAATCTACTCGTGCTGATAGTGATGCAGGGGCAACAACATGGTCACTCGCCGTCCTATTGAGCTCACTCTGGTTCATACCCCTGCTAAGGGTGATGGCAGGACTCCCGAAGAATATGGCGAGTTCCCGGCTCTTGGACTGGGGAAGATCACCAACTTTTCGCAAATTCAGCAAACTCTCACTGACCTCAACCTTGCTGTCCCCACTTCCGAAGCCGTTTCGAATGACCCCATTGACCTCCGCATCTACAGTCCCAATGTTCCTGATCTCACCCTCATCGACTTACCCGGCTACGTCCAGATATCATCCTTGGATCAGCCTGAAACTCTCAAGGAAAAAATCGCAGGTCTATGTGAGCGGTACATCCGAGAACCAAATATTATCCTCGCAGTCTGCGCAGCAGATGTAGACCTCGCAAATTCTCCTGCCTTGCGAGCAAGCCGAAAGGTTGACCCCCTAGGCATGCGGACGATTGGCGTCATCACGAAGATGGATTTGGTTCCCCCTGAACAAGGCGCGACGATCCTTGCGGGAAACCGCTACCCCTTGCACCTGGGGTATGTAGGTGTCGTTGCCAAATCGGCAGGAAAGAAATCCTCGTCGCAGTCCGCAGGCACTGTTGCAAAGCGGAGCGAGAATGATTATTTTGGCAGCCACCGCGATTACTTTGGCGCGTCATCGTCGCTGATGGTCGGCACCGATACTCTCCGGCGGCGCCTGATGGAAGTGCTTGAATCTTCGATGGCATCTTCGCTACACGGGATCACCAATGCCGTGCAGCTCGAGCTTGAAGAGGCCAACTATCAATTCAAAGTGCAATACAACGACAAGCGCATCACCGCCGAGTCGTACGTCGCCGAGACGGTGGATACACTCAAAGCCCGGTTCAAAGAGTTCACTGTGCAGTTCCGGAAGCCGCAAGTGCGCGAAAAGCTTAAGGTAATGCTGGACGAGAAAGTAATGGATGTGCTGGAGCAGTTGTATTGGCTAGACAAGCAGACGCCAGAGCTGGGTGTGCTCGCTGCGAACTCGAAGGTGAAGCCTCAGGATGTGGAGCCGTATTGGCGACATAAACTTGGCGCGGCATCTTCGTTGCTCACGAAATCTGGCGTCGGTCGGGACTCCACCCTTCTCGTCGCTGACGGCTTGCGTGCTCTCATTGATTCGATTGTATCTGGAGACCCCTTTACCTACCACCCTCGGGCGGCTGAACGGCTGGTAGAGTTCTCACATATGATATTGCGGGACCGCATTGGTGTTACGTCGGACCAGGTAGAGAACTGTATCAAGCCGTTCAAGTACGAGGTAGACGTCGACGAGCGGGAGTGGGAGCAGGGACGGGGGCGTGCGACGGAGTTATTTGAGAAGGAGATAGTGATGTGTGAGAGCAAGCTGAAGGAGATCAGGAAGAAGGTTGGCGGAGGTCGAAGACTGAATAACCTTCTGGGTTATGTTCGGAACGTGGAGGAGAAGACTAAAGAGAGGACAAACAAGCGGTTGGCCGGAGAAGATGACGTGGAAGATGAACCTGAGTCGTATCGGTACCCCCCAGCGCAAATTCTTGATGGTGAGATCCAATGAGAGGGTCATTGGGCAGTATGCTGACGATGAATTAACAGCTCGCCATGCTATGTTGTACAGTGATAGGCTGTCCATTCTTAAGCTCCGCTTGGCGGCGCTCAAGTCAAAGCGGTGTAAAGCAGGTCCCGAGAGCGATGTGCTCTGTCCTGAAGTATTCCTGAATGTTGTCGCGGACAAACTTGCCCATACCTCCACCATGTTCATAAACATTGAACTGTTGGATCACTTCTTCGACCAGGTAAACTTGCCACATTCATTGCTGAAATTCCATTGACGATTGTATGTTTAGCTCCCCCGAGGGATTGATTCACGTTTAATATACGACCTTGACCGTAAGGAAATCGAGGAGTTTGCGAGAGAGAATCCAGCTGTCAAGCGCCACCTCGAGTTACAGGAGCGTAAGGATAAACTTGAGGAGGTGAGTAACCTGAACTTATTCTTCCTTATTTCACTAATAATGTCATTAGGTCATGAAGCAGCTGAATAGTTTGTCTACTCTCCGGACAGATGCTCAACCCGCTCCACGTCGGCAACGCGGGCTTTTTGGAGGGATGTTCTAGAGTTCACTGGTGACGCTTTCCCCGCAAGCCCATTGGCTTAACCAGGCGGATCTTTCACTTTTTTCACACCGGAAATTGACAAGATGTTCATATATAATGAGGCATCAATAATCACCACTCCACATTGCATTGCGGAAAGATGGTATCCTAAGAATAAGGAATAAGTATGAGGCGAGAGTCTACAGTTTTGCCTTGCCCTTGGCGATCTGATTATGGAACTGTCAGTCGTGACATCGAAAACAGGGAAAACTTGCTCACGTTAAGGACAGCGGCAAGTTTTGTTGCCAGCATGACATTACCCTTTGTCTTTAACTTGCCAGTGAGAAAAGCTTTCTGACCGTCCAGCTGTTATGCCACACGTCAGGGATTCGGATGTAAGTTGACCCTCAAAAGACGAACCTTGCCCGAAGCAAGCTGTGAGAATGTATCATCCGACATGATGAGAGTGACGTCCGCTTTGGGCGATGCAAGTCCTTTGAGGATAACACCCTTGTTCTTCAAGTCAATCGTCCAGATAGCCTCCTTTTTGTCAGGATTCGTGATCCGGAGCTCGAAGATGCCCTTTGTCTGTGACATATTGCGTTAGATGAGCGATACTTCTGATTCGCAGTACGCACTTTTTTGACTTGGGCTTGTCTTTGTGTGTCAGTGAATCCATCGAATGCGCTGTTAAGACCGATGATGATGTCTGAAGTCTGGAGCAAGTCAGTACTCGACAACGAAGACGGAACTGTGCAGACCTTGAAGCCGTCAACTTTGAGGTCGGACATGGTGGTGGAGGATAGGGACGAGGCGGTCTCGAGACGAGCTGTCTGGATTGTAATTTATCATATGAAAGCCACGTTGGTTGCGCTTCAATTGCACCCGATGTGATCGCCGGCGCCGGCAGACGGCAGTGTTGGGCCATTCATTATAGTTTAAACTCCGATCCGTGATATTGTGCATACCGATGCCGCGCCACAGTTAGGCAGGCGGTAATGAGTTTCCACATTGCGCAACGTTTGTTCCGCACTCTTGTCGCTGCCACTGACGACGACCAAGTACCATTTTCCATCATCTCTCAAGACCATGAAATACATAGAGTTCCCTGAGCTATCACGCCTTTCACAAGCGCTTACACACGAAGGCCCCGAATGCTCGGTGCATACCCGCATTGAAGCATATAGCTGCAAGAACATCAAACGCGACAAGAAACTCTTCAAGTCCCTTGAACACGCCTACAATGACGAACTCTCTCATTCCCCGCCGTTTCCTTCATGGCTCGACCGCGAGCCTGAACTCACACCCTTCGGGCCCATGGATAAACAGGCGTCCCGCAAGACTCTCTACCTCCTGATAGCAACCCTCAACATCGCATTCCCCGACTATGAATTCTCAGATGTGCGACCCGCGCACTTTAACAAGGAGAAGAATGGTGCGAGCGTGCTCAATTCGCTCAGCACCACTCTTCTGTCTCCTCACCGCGCCGACATGCGTGCTCCGCGCACATACTCTGCGTATCCTCCCACGTCGTCGGCTTTCTTCCCTTCTTCCGTGCCTACCACCTCATCATCACCTCTACACCACATGGTGTCAAGTCCACACGCACCCCCGCAGATAGTCTCCGGCACGCACCCAAGCTTGTATCGTGTATTGGATGAAGTGATTGGTCTAGCAGATTGCCAAGTCTTTTCATACTCCCCTGATATCGATTCTGATCCCCACGCCAACGACTCTGATGACGAGGACGATGTTGCGTCTGTTGCAGACGAGGATTCGTCGGACGACCCAGATGATGACGCCACCTTTGAGTTCGATGACTATGACATCGACGAGTCCTTCCCAGATTCTAGCAGTTCGCGACCCGCTTCCATGCCCTTGCGTCAACGAATACCCTTCCGCAATAACAGCGGGAACACGAGTGGTAGCGACTCGCCTGTGCATCGTGCCTTTGCCCATGTGCGGTTAAAGCGTCGCTGTGGTGCATTGTTGTGGTCCTCGCACTGGTTCTTCCTGAACCCTAAGCTGAAGCGAATATTGTTCATCTCCGTCTGGGCGCACACGAAGAACGCGCACAGGAGGTTGGATGACGATGAGTGGTCCGGAATGGTCATGGATGATGAAAGTTATAGTAGCGCTGGCTCCGCACCGAAGAAGGAACGATTCTTTGGTTGGGAAGGCGATATTGGTGCAGGAGCCCGGGCAATGGGTCTTAGCGCGTCTGCTTGATTGGTGCGGCACCATCATGATAGAATTCCTGACTAGAGCTTACCTTTCGGCTAGCATCCTTATGTTTGATCCGCCATGCTCAATTGATTATTAGACAAATCGTCGACTTCTTTTCTTTCCTGACCTTCTTTTGGTCGTCTGGCCATCAACTGGCCTCCGAGCACCAGCAGCTCTTAATCCCCTGTACGATACCATCGTTTATGTTAGCTTCTGCATGATGCACTGCTCGAGGAGTCAGTGGATTCGCGTACTTTTACACTTATTATACAGGTTTTTATATTCTGCCGCAGTGCTGGCGAGTGTGTGGCTTGTAACAGTATTTATGGTTTGGATTCTTGACGCTCTTCCTGCTTTATCCTTGTGCAATGCAAGCCTCTGAATGGTTGCAGGGGAGGTGATACAGTGTACGGAGTGACTCGTCCACCCACGCAGCCCATTGCATGGTGCCCGCCCAACGCTTATAAGGTTGCCTGGAAAGTAGCATAAGATCGGCCTGATCAGTACTCCACACGAGCCGTCGAATCAAAGGAGATCCGCACTTCGTAGGCCTGATGGTGTCCGCAAACCATCTACATAGTCGAAACCGTAGATCACGTTGAACCGCTCCCGAAACGGTCACGATCAGCCCTGGCATACCCAGATCGCGTCCAGCACGTTGGTGGGACAGCTCAAGGATTACACAGTTGTTGGACAATGTAGATGAAGAAATTCGGTTGCGATTCTGTGACTCGAGGGGGGGTCGCTAAATTTTGGTGATGAGATCTTTAAGGATGACATAAGGACTCTCGGGGGAGCGGAAGTGACAGATAGTACCAATCTGCTCCGACCCCGACTCGGAGATTCAAGGATAAAATTTAAGATAAACTATGTATCATGATCTGGCAGCTCCTCAGTGGTAGTCGTGAGGTTCACCGTGGTTTTGCGATAAGGCCCAGCCAGCATCACACTCTTCACCGGTCCCCTTTGCCAGCGGATCGGATCTCCCGGTGTTATCTAACGTCCATGAAGTGTTGGCCCGTGAACGGGCCGTGATTATCATACATCATGATGCAAATATCACCAAGGTTTGGCACCTCGTATCAAAATCACCAGCTTGCTACACTTACTCGCAAGCTGAATAGGATGGTTGCCCAGCAAGTTCGTCTTTCTTCTTCTGACGATGTTATTGTACAGTTTGGAGGTGTTCTTCCGATCATTGAACAAAGCCTACAGTCAGTGGCGAGATCACTACCTGGAGCATGCGCTGCCCAGGGGGCTCATATCTTGGAAGCCTATAGAGGGAACTGCAAGATTTTGCGAACATACGTAATGATAGGTGAGGAATTCAAGATCCAGGCGACGAAGAATATCGGACAGGAACGTCGACATCATCCTTGACCCAGATACAGCCATCATCACACATCCCGAACATAGAGCCATCTACCCAACGCCTCCAAACTATTTGATACGCCTTCTCCAAGTTCCTCGTCCATCGTTCCGTATCAAACAAGGGCATGGTGTCCCTATTGAGGAAAAGACAGCGCCGGAGGTCAAGCAGGTCCCCGCTCGCTTCCGTATCACCATTGGGTTGCAAAGTGTGACGCATGCTGTTCCCTAGGGCCACCGCACGTTCTTCATACTCCTCCCTACTGGATACTACCATGTACTCGCCAAACCCCGTAGCGCTGGCCAAGCTCGCAGCTACCCTAGAAGACATCTTATGCCTGTGGCCTGGCCAGGCGCAAGCAATTAATGGCGTGCCAGACCAGAGCACACTGCATGACCGAGTCAATTATACCCCCTGTAGCAATGTACAGTAACTCACTCGGCTGCTACGGTATGTGCGCTACACTGGATAGACGAGTCAGCTTGTACAGTGAGATTTGGTGACTAAAGACTCACTTCTGATGTGTCAAGAAAGAGATCTGGGACTCGGCACCGGTAAATGTGATGGTCTTTCGCCGTAACATCCGTGAATCTGATGCGTGACGCTATCTCATCTCCGGCCCACGCCTTGGCAGTTTGGATTAAGTGAACTTCTCCAGCGGCGGGAAATCGCAGCAACCAAAGGATGCTTCGTGGAACCCGGGCTAGAATGCGAAGCCAAGTTGAAAATATGTCCTGATGTAAATTCAACAACCAGCTGACAATGAATTATACTGCTGACTTACAGGATCGATCTGTTTGGTGGGGGTCATTCAGTGATTCGCGTGTGGTAGAATGCCATCCAAACCTTGTACAGCTTAATAGTTGAAAAGACAAAAGTCAATGGTAGAAGCGAGAAATCATGCTGAATGTGCGTACTTGATTAAAATTGGAGAAAATGACAACGTCTCTAGAACAAGAAATAAATGAGTGAACTGCGAGCACGTTGGACCAACACCTACAAGGGTAAATCAGGAAACAACGCTTGTCTGAGATCCCTCCTACGCTTCGTCTCATCATCCCAGAGTTTATTTACTGGTGTCTGAGCTCGTTCCTCGACTGAAAGATCTCCATGTCGATAGGACTGTTTGTGGTCGGTTACAAAATATGTATGCTGATGAAGTATTTTCAAGCTGAAGACCACCCAGCCTGCGGTAAAACCAACTTACCGGCATGTATATTGGACACTCCGTGCTGAACATGTGTTAGCTTCGATCACAGCAGCGTTTGAAATGACATACTATATCCAATTGGGACAAGGTGCCTCTGGGTCACCCTCCTCTCCAACTGGAACGCCGATATCACTGTTCTGGCAGCAATGTTCCAGGTCTCGTTTCTGATATGCTTGAACACGTGCAAATAGGTCGACAGGACATGCGATGCTATCACAGATGAGATAGTCGCACCAACCTGAGGAAAGTAACAAGTCAGGTAACGAGAATCGTGAGTGCAGGCGGCAAACACCCACTGGCTGCCAGGGTCCCAGCATACCCCATTAACGAGATCTGCACGGGACTCGGTCTCGCAGCGAATATTTCGTTCCTTGCCCCCTTGGTGTACCCGCCCAAGTCGACAACTACGCGTTTTTATCAGTAGAATGTTCTAAGGTGGGTATCCCGACATACGTATATGTATGCGATCCCTCTCAATCCTGTTGACAATGTCTGCATTCGACCAAGAAGAGACGTCGAGGAAGTTGAAGTCGCCTTGCTCATAGTACAACCGGAAGACCGACCCATCTGACGGGCTCGTCGCATAGAGGAAAACGCAGAACTGCTTCGAGTTGTGTAGCCTGAAAACCGATTTCATCAGGTGGCTCAAGGGATGATCGCTACACGATGTTAGAATCAGCGCGAGAATCGGAGTTGAGTTAGAAGTACCTAAAGTCACTGGATACATAACCGATATTGATGCGCCGTTTGACCGGTGGCGGCGGCGGCGATGGCACTTGGTCTGGTGATATCTGCATCATTATATTATGTGACGCACGAAGGGCATTTCTATGAGCAATGCGTCGAATAGCACTGCTGGACAAAGGAAGAGTGAACTAAATTGGCGAGATGTAAGCCAAAAAAAAAAAAATTAACATAGACCCGACATACTGTATGAAATGGGAGGACGGTTGGAACCTTCTGTGAGGTCGCTGAGGATAGGACTGATGTAAATGACATCACAGCAGGAGCTACCACCGATTCAGAATTTGACACCCCTTCGCAGTAGAGCATTTCTCCATAGGTTCCTATGTAACGTTCGTGCTGCTTCCTAGCCCGATACCAGTCGATAAGCCGCAAAAGAAAACTTCCCTCGTTAAGGAGAGGTCGTCGTCCACAGGAGACATCCGCGAAAAGGCGAAATCGGTGAACCCATTTTCTCAAGCTGTGGTCGCATTGAGGTCTGGCTGTTGCTAGTGCCACGATAAGAAGCCAATCGTCAAGACTCTTCCCGGCGAGGATACCAACGTTCTGGTGCCGAGGCTCCGAAAGATGCTCTTCACAGATGGTTATGACGCTCGTCATCCAATGGTCTGCGAGGTGTTAAGCTTCGATTAGTGGAAAAGATTGACAATTACCTCGTGCGGTCCAATTACAGATGGCATTCATTGCCATGCTTAATCCACAGTAGGCATCCACGAGCCCCGGATTGACAGTTACAGCCTTCAGGTAATATGGAACTGCATCTGCAGAACGACCCTACAAAACCAGAGACCTTTTAACAGTAGCTTACATGAGAAGTAAAAAATGCCTACCGTATCCTTCAGGGTATTTGCCATGTTGACCAGAGCAATGTCTAATTCAGGGTGAATCTGCAGAGCGTAGTTGAAAACCCTTTCATTCCCTATGGGTATGTAAGTTTCGACTTATGCCAGTACAACTCACCCAATTGCGTAGGTAGTAAGACCCGCATCTTTCAGCAGCGAGCCAAGATTTGAAAGTAAATGGGGATGCGTAGGATCGATTTGCAACCCTTTTTCATAGTAAAGGCGGGCGACGTCCCGTCCAGACGTAACACTTGGAGGATCGGTGGCTGCACGGCTGCTTATGTTGCAGAGGATGACACCGGTATCATTGAATGCAGAAGCACAAGGGAACAACGACAGCGCGAGGTAGTGAAGTAGCAGAACTAGTGCACTATTGGAACAGTGCGGAATATCGAGCCCGAGGTCAGCGATTGAGGCACCTTCCTGGATCCGCCGTGCAAGGGTGAGCAATGCAGATGAGGTTGCAGTCTTGACTTCATATGTAGATTGACCGGAATGAAGCACAGAATCACATATATCAGATGTAGTATGTGGGGAGGCGAAAATGGCCGTCGACAGCATCTGCGCCTGGTTTGGAAATAGTACGACATTCGGCAGTGTTCCGGTCGTGGGATCTAGCATAGCATTGATGAAGTCATCACTGGCATCATGGACCGCGTGCACCAGTGCCAGACTGGTGTCTTTGAAACGTGGAAGATGATTGGCACTAGCATGATGTTTGATTGAATCCAGAACGTTACTTGGTTCTGCCGTTGGCGGTAGTGTGGAAAAAGTAAACGATGCAAACCAACTGGCAAGTATGATGTCTCGGAATGTCAACGTGCTTCCCGAGGACAGTGGCGGTGAAAGACGAATACCCGCCTCAATCGCATTAACATAATGACGTAAAGTGGATGGCGTGTTGCCATCTACTTTTTGTTGGATGTTTGCGACAGATGTGAAGACGTTCAACAAGCGATGGGCATGCTGAGGGGTCACTGATGCAAGCAGTCGGTCGCTTGCTGCTCTCAAATGTGCACATAAATCACGGCAGAACAATAGCGCCTGTTCTGACAACGTCGGCAATACCGTAAGTTCGGACAAAAGTGCGTCCTGCATACCCATTGAATCAAAGAACTGCAACCAATGCCAGGGACATACCAAGAAGTCCCAGTCCGGAGGGTCATTTTGCAGGCATACGAGGAGGGAGTTACCAGCGGTGTTATGAGTTGTGGACCGCATCGTCAAGGAAAGTGGTGAAGTCATGCCTTAAATGTACTTTGGGCGCATAATGTATACACGTCGGAAGATTTTGCCAATTCAAAAAGAGGGTCTTGATACAACTGTTGCGTAAGGATCGCCCGGTGTTTTCTTATAGTTTAGCGCATTGTCCGTTGTGAGAGACTGTGGAGAACGAAGTGCTCGGCATTTCGGCATTGAGCCATATCTGTATTTTAGATGCAACGATGGAAGGAACAGGCACCGCCAGTCTGGAGGCGTCACTTTCTATCACTCTATTTGACCACTAAGAACGGCACCTCTGAGCAATCGCGATTCCGGATTGTATTGCGCCGAGGACAACGTGGAGGTGGAGACTCGAATGTATGACCACATGTTACCTACCCTTATTAGCTTACGCTCATTGCCGCATCTGCACCACCCGCCTTATCCATTTTGGGTTTTTTGTCCAAGGCATCTAGAAATTTGGTCTTCAAAGAGCTCATCATAGACCGGAAAGCTTCCTCGCCACCGGGGTAAATTTTGTCCAATGATCCGCAACAAATGTCAGACTCCAAGGCCAGGTTCAGCAATTCAACCAAGTGTCCGTTTATTGGATCGATACACAGAGCCTTCAATGTCGAATCAGGAATAAGCCACACTCAAGACAGTAACATACCTCGTGATATTTGACAATTGCCTTGTCAATCTCTCCAAGATGATGATATACCATTCCCAGAAAACCTAGACCCTGAGGATGCTGGGGTTCTATTTCCAACACGCGTTGATAGTTGATCTTGGCCATCTCATAATTCCTATGACCATGCGTCAATTGTGCACACACCTGACCACTCTCAACTCACTTCAGCTTTCGATAGGAGGTTCCGAGATTAAGGTATGTCGTTGCCCATGACATCTGGGAGCTTTGAGTCACTTGGGCAAGTTCGAGCGCGAGTCGGAAAAGATCCGTTGCTTTCTGATAGCTGTCAATTGCATCAGCATGCACCTCGGAAAAGTTTGCCAACCTAGGCTCACTCTTCATGCGTAAATGCCATTACTCCCAGTTCATTAATTAGAAGAGGGTCTCCATCGCATGCGGCATAAGCAGCATTTAATGCTTCATCGGCTAACACATGGTTGGATAGCATAATTTGCTCCATGCCCACAAATAGCAAAGGTAAATGAGAGCTAAACCACTTCAGCATGTTCATTGTGACTCAGTTGATCGAGAGTAGCCTCACCCTGTAAACATGCGAGCACAGGTCGAATACGCAGTGACAGCATGATCATGCTCGCCTTCCATCGCAAACGTGTGAGCAAATGCAATCCATGCAGGTCCAAATCGTGGGTCCATCAATGACGTTTTACTGTGGAGATGTTATAGGCTTCCAAAGGAATAGGGCTTGATGGACTCACCTAAAATACTGCCGGGCTTGCGGCCATTTTCCAGACGCAAGGTACCATATGCCAACTGCATACCAACTAATGGGATTCTCGGGTTCACGTTCCACTAGTTCATGTGCTAGGATAAAGAGTTTCGAGTGAAGATGATCAAGATGGTACATGCAAGCGATGTGTAGTGGCATGGTAGAATCGTGAATAGCAGCCAGCCCCAATATCCTAGACGGCCATTTGGGTTATATGAGATGGATTCAAACCATGACGACAAGCAATCTGACCTTGTTGTGATGGTATAACAGTCTGCCCAACGGAATTGAGAATAGAGTGCATCCGCAAAGCTGAATAACACGTCAGGATTGTCAGACAGTCCGAACTCCTGGACTAGACGTCTCCGGGTCAGGGCATGTTCTTCTGCGTGCTTGTACTTCCGTAATTGGGAAGTATATATGAGCTGCACAAAATCGGCATCTTCTTTCGTTTGTTCTCTGTAGGCAAGACCTTGAACAAACTCCCATTCTGCAACAGTCAAATATCATATGAGCGAAGACACTTATGGCACCCAACCTTCGCCTGGAGTCATCATTTCACCGCTGACCAGTTGATCGAATGCATCGTAGCACTTGACGTCCAAAGTCAATGCCTCCATAAAGCATAGCTTTGCTTGGTCCCCACGATTCAGCTTGAGCATAAGGATGCCGCGTAGATGACACATGGAAGCCTCGACCTACATAAGCAAGCAAGGGTCAAATGCTATTGTCAAAAGCAGACGAGTGATTGATTACCTTGATACCGCCGTCTACGTTCGGTACGGCGGGCCCACTCCTTGCTGAATGATCCATTAGTGATTGATATAAGCCTTGCATTTGATTGATAACAACCTGAATGACGGAATGGATTCGCTTCGCCAAGCATCTCCGTCGCATCCGCCCAATTCCCTTGTCGCACCTGACACTGTGCTGCAAGGTATCTACATGCTACGCTCATGTCTACAAGTCTTGATACTGAATCCTGCAACTGCTCAGGGATTTGCATCATGCCAGCGTCACCCATAGGAAGCCGAGGTATGAAACTCGAGTGAGGGTCTTCCTCCTTCCCTTTCCCTTTCGAGTCAGCGGTGAGACTACCCATTGTAGTGTCGCCCGCTATCGCCTGTTCATGGCCATTCACGGTTGTGCCCTGCGCTTTTGGTGCCACAGTAGAGAATGGCCTGGTCAAGAGTCTCTCGGCACGCGCGTATTGATGAGTCATGAAGTAAGTCTGAGCTAGCCAAAACGCGTCGTTCGGATCATCTATGCGCCATCAAACATAAACCAAACGACAAAGAGTGTCAGGGTGCTGGCAACTCTCGAGACGGCACGACTTACTGGTCCATGATAGTATCTTGTCTCCCCAAAAGGCAGCCGTCTCATAGAGGTGTTGCATCAATGCATCATGCCTCCACAACCTCATGCGGTCAACCATACCCCACTCGCCATCCTCATTATCAGATTCCATCTCCGGATCCTGAAAAACATCCATAGAATCATTTGCAAGGGGATGGCGGCCCATGCTCTCCTTCGCTCGCCGATGTCGCCGCATGGAGGACCTAGGCGAGGTTGGAAGCATAGAACAATTTGGATCAAGCGCGAGGGATCGAGTGTGCATCGAGCCACTCATTTCAGCTCCAGGAAACGAGGAAGTCATCGGTTGGGGGCCAAACGAGAATGATGATCCTATTGAAGCTCGATTACGAGAATTTGCCGTCGATGACATCCGAGGTAATGAGGGGATAACAAATCCACCAACTGGCGGGGGCGTCGAGGTCATGATACTGTTGATAACACAGGAGTTTACCACAAGTGTACGAGCAAAAATGCAAGGCCACAAGTAAATGCGATTACGTAAGAAATAATGGTCACGTGAAGTATGTGGCTTGAAACCCTTCATGTATCTGAGTGTTCGACCCTTCTTTCCAGCTGCCTTGATTCTTTGAATAGATTTCATTATGAATTGCACTAAGCCTTTGCAGTAGCTACTAAGTTATGAAACATATAGAATGGCAGTGTAGCCTTTTACAGCGCTCCGAGTCTTGAAAGCTCTCGATTATGCGGTATTTTGCCGTGGTGAATGCTCTGTCTCATTCCGCATTCCGCGCGTCAAGGTCAACAGGATGTTCTCGATGCGAGCCTGCCGGTCCTGCAAAGAGTTCACTATCTCACAGAGTTATGATACTGTGTTCGCTCACCTGCAGCTCTTTCATTTCGTCTTTCAGTTTGCGGATTGGTAGATCACGACATTCTTCTAACAGTGCTTCGATGCGCTTCATGGAGGAGTCCAACCTGTCCACATTGCGGTCCTCTGGGTGGGGTCCTAGTGGAGAACTCAACGGGTTTGAACGTTGCGAGTACAACCTCGATAGTGGAGTAGACGTGTCCAAGTGAAGGATATTTGCTGTGCCTGATTGTTCTGATAAAGGGGTCAATGTGCTGACTTTTCTACTCCTAGGGGGCTGTGATTGCGGTCTCTTTGGAAGCGAGATGAGACTTTTGTGATACGACAGTGGGGACCTGGATGGTGACCCAGTATCTCCATTTCTAGATGAGTGTGGCCACTGCAGGTTTGGTTCATCCTCCTCCGAGTCATTGAAAAGGCCAAAATCCCTGGAATCCTCAACCTCGAAGATAGCCTCATACAGGTCCGCCGACTTTGAACCAACAAAATAATCGACGAAAGGCATGTTCTTGATGTGCCGTGGGATGCTATGATACAGACTAGAAGCACTCTTGCGAGACTCACGCAGCCCCTGTTCAGACGCCAATTGACGTTCATATACGGCAATAGCGATCAAAGCAGGGAATGACTGAGTGGAAATATAGTCAGAGAATCAATTATCTGTAAGTGGTGACTAGAAAATACAATGATGCTTACTGTAAGCTTGATCAGGAACACGTTGGCGGAGTGCAAAGAGCGGGGCGATAGAAAGTAGCTTGCTGGTTTCAGTATGATGAAGGCAAGAATGTTGAAAGGAGGCTGATAGCTGAATAACGCATCCGATTTTACGCTGTTGGAAAGTTTAGCTGCGATGTCTCACGCTTTGAAGCATTTCAAGGCAACTCACCCCTCGATTGTGGCTATGGTCCATTGGAAAAGAAACTTGGCGACGAGTTAGACAAGTGGTAGCTACCGACCTATATTCTGAGAGTCCCTTACCTCCTGGGTAGCATTCTGAAAGAAAGATAAACGGCATTTCAATGCAGGGTCGGTAACTTGCCGATGTATCACTTACCGCATCGATTCGAGCAGCAGTGTTTGACAAAATACAGATGAGAACTAGTCCATCAATTAAACTACGACATCGCGATGATTCGCAGGAGTACGCACTTGTTAAGAGAAGGGTGCCTGATAGCGCCGCGTAGCACGTCATTAAAATTGGACCGAATACCGGATGGAAGCTGGTTGCTTGACCAAAACTGAGGTATGTATTGCCGAACCAAATTTGTACCATCAGCCATGCGATACTGCGGAGCGTCCATTTATCAGACGCTTGGAGGATGGTCAGTAGTGTCTCAACCAAACGACGCAAGTAATTTACCCAAGGTGTACAAGGTCAGCAAAATACCCGAGAAACAAACCGCCGCTATTCCGATGAAGAAGACAAACTCGGCTATCATCGCTCGTAATGCCCTATCGATAAAGAAGTCAGTAAATGTACAAGTAGAAGAAAATTAGCCTTTCACAAAATAATAACATTGCTGGATATTGCGTAGAAGGCTAGCCTGCAGAGAGACGATCAGCAGCCACATTTCATAATTGCTTCAGTTTTACCGAGGAACAAGCACGCAGCAGCCGCAAGCCAGCAAGTCAAAGGCGAACTTGGACACCTTTGCTGATGGCAACTATTACTTGAAGATATCATACATGAGCAATGCAACTAACCGTCATTGTCCCATAACCCCTTCACTCGCAGAACCAGATAGCCTAGAAATATGAGGACAAACGACGTGTCAAAAACATTCCAGATCTAACAAAGCGAACTTCAGCTGGAAGCATGGACTTAAAATGAGCTTACGTTAGCGAGGTAAACTGCAGGGCATGTCAGAATCCGAAATGTTGACAATAGGATATGTACTGACTGGTCCATCCGTATTCCTTAGAAGCCGTATACTCTTGCAAGGTAAATGCAACCGCAAAAATCAAGAACAACGACTCCCAAAAGGTTACACGAGAGACATCCTGGGCTGAAAAATCGTTGGTTATATGACTCACAGCCGAGCAAGGGCGAGGGAAACATACTCCATAGACAAGCAACGAAAATCATCAAAAGCAGGGCTATGTTGACAAAGTGCAGGATCACAGAATATCGTGGAACTCTCAATCTGACAGAGTGTGAGCTCAAGTAGAAAGCGGAAATGTCTGGTGGACCTGTAATGATCAAGTATGGGCGCCGTACGCGGATCGTACATTGCGGTCGCTCTTTGCTTGTAATTATCCGCCACCATTGATCTGTTGCTGACGATGGAAACTATGATACGTCCATTGTACATATCATTCACAACGCTTTGAACAAGCGGGGAAGCCAAGAAGGTTTTGGCCTTCGTAGCAATTGCCATCTTGTCGAGGTCATTGACTGCAAAGGACAAAAATGGATCAAAAATTGAACTGACCTCGATGGCGCACTGAGGGTTATCGTCATATTCATCATCCCCGCCAATGGCATCCTTGACTTCCTCGATCACGTCGGCAGGAGCTCCTGCTAACGGATTCCATAGTGTGGTTAATACAGCTGCCAACTGGATCTTGCTCGACGCGAAGTGGTTCAAAAGCTTCAAGGCCATGATCTCACAAAGGGTGGCACGGGATAACATCACCCCGGAGTGAGCCAAGTCCGAGCTTGATTGCGCCAAGAAGTATGAGCGAACAACCATGCACGCGTATATGACAGCCATGTTCCTGAGCCTCGCATATTTCATGACCAAGGGGCGCACAATCGCGAAATTGATGTCTGAGGCAGTCAGTTGCCTGTCAGGATGTGATGAATCATCGAAGCACCATAAACCTCGTAGCATTCACGCACTCCCAACTGAGTGGACTGTCTGAGATGCTCGTTTCGTTAAACCACGTGTATGACTCAGGAATACAGAATTTATCTCACCCACAGTGTTCTACGTGGACGCCAGCCAAAGCGTCAATCATGACACGTGTTTGATCTCGAAGATGCGACTCACAATCACATCTCTCTTCAAGTAAGGGATAAGCGGGAACACTTTCACAGACGCTAAACACTCCTGGGAAGGAGCGAGCAACCCTTGGGTTGTCTGCTCCTCCGCATCCATGTGAAACAAATTACAAGTTGCTGGTTAGTTGGGAAACAGGTCGTCGAGCACGCTAGCGAGAATCCAGTGGTAGTTGTGCAAACTTCAAAGTGCTGCAAAGTGTTGTTATTATTTTTATCAACATTTTATGCCGTAAATATTATGATAACAACTTATCCGCAAGCCCAAATGAAGGTACAATGTCTCCAGGGTGAGCATATACAGATCCTTTTGTTTTCTTTCCTTCAATAAGGTCCCGTAAATTCCACTCCCGTTCGTTAACTTTCAACACTATCCTGTGATGAGCCATGGGATGCTGTTTTTCTGAACCTGTTGATTTTGATTCCGAAGTTAACCTCTTTCATTTCGACCTCCACAGAGCGGTGGGCAAAGGCGCTTTCGGCAAGGTCGGCCATCTTGTTTCACCATTGCATGGCTACTCACAAAACACTGCTTAGGTCAGGGTGGTCGAGCACAAGCGTTCAAAGAAGCTCTATGCGCTCAAATACATCGATAAAGCACGATGTATCAGGCAAAAGGCTGTGGCAAACATTATACAAGAGCGGAAACTACTGGAAGAGGCGCGTCTGGGCTTCATTTGTCGCATATTCAGTCCTCATACCAACTTCCTCTTTAGATCGACCACCCTTTCATTGTAAACTTGCGTTATGCATTTCAGGATGATGAAAACTGCTTCTTCGTGCTTGACCTCATGCTTGGCGGAGACCTCCGCTGTAAGTCAATCACGAGCTTGCTGATATTGTTTTCTAATCCGTGTATCATGTCCAGTCCATCTGGAAAGCAGAGGATACTTGGGCGAGAAAGTAATCCAATTTTGGGCTGCAGAGCTGGTTTCGGCTCTCGTTTATTTGCACAAACAACGCATCATACATCGGTAAGATCTTTCTGACATAGAATACACTTTCGTCGTTGACAGGAGTCGCAGTGACCTCAAACCAGATAATATTTTACTTGATGCACAGGGCCATGCACATATCACTGACTTCAATGTTGCCATTCATTATTCGGAGCGTCGGCTGCACACTAGTATCGCCGGGAGTATGGCCTACATGGCTCCCGAAGTCGTAGGAAGGAAAGGATACACGTGGTGTGTCGACTGGTGGAGCTTCGGTATTACTATCTACGAGTTGTTGTTCCTCCGACGTCCATTTGATGGACGCACATCTGAAAAGATGACCAACTCTATCCTCAAGGATCCCTTGAAGTTTCCTGACGACGTATCGAAAAAGTGCAGCCCAAACTGTGTGAAGTTCGTGCAAGCAGTAAGTGCTGATACCCTTTTCAGCATCCTTTTTTTTTTTTACTGTGTTGCAGTTACTCGAACGTAATGTCAGTCAACGTCTGGGCTGTCGACCAAATGGTCAAGGTTTCCATGACATTAAAAACAGTCCATGGCTGCAGGGCGTAGACTGGGAAAGTATGGAAACGAAGGAAGCACAACCTTTTTTTGTTCCCGACGTGAGTATTGTGATTTATGAAGTCTGCCTCGTACTCACCCCTTGCAGGTAAAGAAAGCTAACTTTGACGTAACCCATGAACTCGACGAATTCCTAATGGTTGAAAAACCATTGACCCACACGAAGCGCAAAGTAAATCCCGACTTAGCCAAAATGAAGCCCGAATTTCGGCAGCTGGAAGAGCAGTAGGTTTGGCACCTTTCAGGTCGCGATGTTCCTAATTTGCTATCCGTTGCTAGATTCGCCGTATACGACTTCGTGTCCACCCAGCGCAGGTCGTATTATCCCCATAACGAGCCCATCACTACTGTTGTACGGAGCTCAGACTCAGAACAAATTCCGGTCGTTCAATCGGTATCAAACACCCTTCTTCCAACTACGACAATCGGAGAGACCACTTTACACCAGCATATGTCATCAATGCCTCTCTAGCAGCTCTCGGCTGTTCTTATTACTTTAATATCCATGGTGCGTAATTCGCTACCGCTGCTGTATTGGCACTCATTTGTCTCTGACATTCCAGGCGCCCAACGGGCACGTAATGATGTATTTTTTAACGAAGCATTCAACAATTTGTTTCCTGGAGTCTTCGCATTAACCAATTTACCCACACATTCGCACGTCCTTGCTTGGATCGTGACATTCATGAACATCATCTACTACCAGCCTCCTGTGTATCTCGTAAATGATAGGAAGGCTTCCATTTTAGTCACTAGTTAGACTTAAACGTGTCTTTGTACTTAACTTTTGCATTGAACAAAAGAGCGTCTTACTACATAAGCCTCCCTATCTCATAGGCCATCACTCGGACTCTTGAAATGCCCAATCAAATACATCTACAAGAAATCCCTACTGTTCGCGAGCTTTTCGCGAAAGCAGCTCTCCAGGATGTCGAAACGCCAGTCTATCCACCTAACCGATCACTTCTGAATCGCGTACATCTCGGGTTAGCGGTGGCCACATACACTTCTGTTGTTCTCTAACTCTCACACAAGCCAAGGTGACATCACTCAAATCGAGGTGGACGCAATTGTCAACGCTGCAAATTCTAGGTTGTTGGGTGAGTCACGGCCCATCGTGTGCAGTATGCGGACTTTGACACGGTATTACATGGCCCCTAGGTGGAGGCGGAGGTTTGTCGGGCTCTCGAGTGCACTCATTGTATGAAACTCATGAAAACCCTAGTGGATGGTGCAATCCATGACGCTGCTGGGCCAGAACTTGACGAAGCGTGTACGATCTACTCTTAATCAACAATGCGAAGTCTCATCCAAGTCTCGCCCCGTCCTATCCCTTAGGCAGAGAGCTGGGCCCTTGTCCGACGGGAGATGCTAAAATAACTTTAGGCTTTCAGCTCCCTTCGTACGTGCACTTGTTGGTGATCATCGTGCTGTGCTCATTCTATCATTGTTGCCGCGCACCAGGACATACATTATACATGCCGTAGGACCAATATGGAGTGCTAATCCAGATGCGCAGAAAATGGCTAGCAAGCTGCTCGCATCCTGCTACAGAAAAAGCCTTCAGTTAGCCATAGAAAATAGGTGCAAGAGCATAGTGGGCCACGATGATTATCTATCCTGACAGCAAGGTCATTAAATTACTAACACACAGGCCTTCTGCTTGATTTCAACTGGCATCTATCGCTATCCCATTGAGGAGGCGACTCACATCGCGCTCAATGAGACACGCGATTTCTTGGACGGAAATGACGAGGTGGGTGGCAGTTCTTTTACTGATTCCAGGATGACCATAACTGCGAGCCCTTCAGTTGGACCATGTAGTATTCATGATTTATACTGGCAGAAACAATGACCAAAAGGTATACGAGTACGTAATAAAATATCTTCGAATGGGTCTTCATTCACGAGGTTGCGTTCAGAAAACTCATCCCGTATTACTTTCCTCACGGACCGCAAGATGTTTCAGAGAGCGCGGAAGATATGTCGAGTACGTAAGATTTTGTAAATTAGCGCATGTATTCTGTTACTTCGATGTACAATAAACACAATTCCCCGGTGATTATTAGTCTCTTGAATCCTTAGGCAAACCATAGATGAATGAAGATAGTAGGGTTGTAAGACGGCCCTCGACATTTACGCTCTTTAATACTTTTCCCGACTTTCATTCAGTGCTCACTGATGACTACCCCCAACCACGCCAAGTCAGGGTCTACGACGAGCAGCCTGGGACACATAAGAGACTGTGAGACGATGACGTACACTGCCGCTGAGCAGGAGGGAAGGAAGGCGGCTATGCAAGAGCAAGCCTCACACGATCGGACCATCTGTTGGCAAGATGCCCTTCCGCAGGCGACCAGCGTCACTATGATCAGTCTATACGTATTTGGTCGCATATTCACCTTCAAGTCGAGGTTGAGTATTGTAGTTCCACTGAGTCGGACTCGGATAGGGCCCGAAAAACTTGCTTGTCGGCTTCATCGAATACCTGGATGAATTATGTGACCACAGCACCGATGCTCACAACTTTGCGACGTCGGTGGTATGCTCGTCACTGGAC
>MU837301.1:54660-84887 GCA_029603245.1 Rhizopogon salebrosus TDB-379
TCTACTTGCTCTGAAGGGCCTCTTGCACAGATACAACGTCGAACCATTCTTCTTCACATCCTCCATTAATTGGATACCCTCACGATACCAAGAAGCACCTAATCATGGAGAAGGGGATCGTATGTCCAAACCTTCTCAATTGGGTTGTATGCTAATGTGCAAAACAGACATCACCATCACCTTGCCATTCGTGCGAACACTACACAAGAAGTCACAAATATCTACTTTACAATCGGCGTCAACATTGGAGCGCTCATCACTCTCGTCTCCGGCGGCAGATACCCAGATCAACACTCAGGCTCCTTTATTATTGCGCGGTATGTGTTTAGTTGTTCTCACATCCATACTCTGACGTCCTTCCTAGATGGTAACATGCTCTTCATCGACCTCCTCGCGATCCATATGGTCCGCAATGTAAAAGAGAACACTATTATCTCATATCACCCTGAGTCTACATGGTGCCAGACATCCGCAAAGCGCCTTCACTCGCTCATACTACTCGTTGGGGGTAGCGTCTACTGGCGAAATATATTCTCCAAGACCAAAGACCCGACGTTCCTCTTCCTGGCGGTCTTATGGTATGCACTGTATGCATGGGACGAGTCCTTTGAGTTCCTGTACAACCATGTCAGCGTACTAGTATGTGGCCCTCGTGCAGGGTTGAATGATATTGCTAATACACACACCCAGGAATCGGGCGTACTGAAAGACAGTCGTATCGGGCTCACACAAGAACTTCATGTCCTCCAAGCGCATCTTTTGCACTACCAATCACTTCTTACCAACTTCAGGGTATCAGTATCCTTCATCGAGAAGACCCCCAATCCGGCTATGGAGTCCGAAGATTTGGAACAACGCGAGGCCTCACATGAGCTTATGAAGAAGGAGTCAGAGAATTTACTCAGCGAAATTGAGCGCCTAGAAAAGCGACGGGAGATGTTAAGCAGTCGGCTGAAAAACGCCATGGACCTTGCGTTCGCAACCGTCAATATCGAGGACAGCAGGCAGACGCGAGCACTTACAGAGGCGACGGTCAGAGACTCGGCGGCGATGAAACAGGTACCCTTTCTACACGCCCGATTACTACACCAGGTACTAACAAGCTGCACTCAGATCTCGTACCTCACGATGGTGTTCCTACCGGCAAGCTTGATAGCTGTGAGCGTAGACCTCGTCCATACACAACTTATCTGACTCATATTTCTTTAGTCTGTCTTCGGGATGAACGTCAAAGAGATCAACAACCAGTCTCTAGAGACGCTCGCTCACTACGTCGAGACCACCATTTCGCTCACGCTCCTCACAGTTTATGTTGTTGTCACGCTTCAGCCGCATAGTACAGTTCATAGGAAGGACGCTAATTTGCGAGAGCGCGCAGCGTGGCCGGGTATTTTGTTGTGGAAGGTGATACGCGGGAAAATGTACGAGCGACCACAGGTGAAGACGGCGGATGACAAGGTGTAATGATTAACGACATATCACGATGCTAGGATAAATAAGTGGTTCGCCAGTAGATATTTGGGGCAGAGTGATATACATGAAACGTTATATGGGCACTATAACATTGTCCATCTCGTTGTAATGACCACCGACGTCGTTTATGCATCACTTATGTACAAGTGAATGTTCATTCTCACTGTCGTGTGATTCCGTGTTCCGTGTTTTCATCAACGTGCGCAAGTGTTTAGTTCTGCAGTCTGGACCGCCCTCCAACTTCGATTCATTGTCAGTGGCGGGCTTCGCGGCAATGTTCATAATTCTCAAGTGCTTCTTAGTTCCATTGATCTCGGGAACATGATGGGGGCGCCCCAGAGAATGTAGGCGAAATGGGAGACATCAAATGCCTAATAGAAATATGATACTTACCTTGGCAGGGTAGCACCGTATGGCGTTACTTACTCCTATAGCCACACGGCGCTAACACACCATCACTCGTGGAGCGCGAGCTAGAGTCGCCGTGACCGAAAGCTGGGCTCCCCATACTGCAAATAGAAGTACTATGGACTCATGTAGCGTGAAAGCATCCAACTCCAAGTTCGCGAAGTGTATAATCGGAAAGCGTGTAGAAGCTGCTCGGCTCCAGGCCCTGGTGCACGATGAAAGCGTGAAGTTGAGCACGGTGTCGAGCGGCATTTCCTACACTGAGAATCGTCGCAAACGTTGTCACGACCCAAAAATGGAATTGTGACACCACAACATAACACAGGTGTGTGGCAAAGGAAAATGGCCAGTAGAGGTTAGGCGAAAAAGGTTGGCTGAACCTTGGTGCGAATGCCGTCCAAAGGTTTTGATTACTAAGCATTGTCCCGTGGCGGTTTGAAAAAAAGACCTTTGCAAGGATTCGAACCAACAGTCCCTCACCCTGGGAACAACAACAGTGTAATTTGTACAATCAAGTGCTCGCTACCACTTCACCAAGTGGGCTATACTATTGCTGAAAGCAAGATTAATATCAATAGGTGTTCAGTGGACTTAGCAAAATTTTCTCGAGTTTGCTCACTGCTCAGCAACCTGCCGCCAACATATCCTTACTATGCACTCATGTACTTACTATCTCAAGCTAAAATACCAATCCTACAATGCCCTTATCAAAGCAAAACTATTGATTGATTGCAGTGAGCTTAGCGGGCCTCTATAGTTGAATGTGATGCACTCTTAGTGCACCCAGTATAACAATTGTAGCGCATGTCTTTAACTTGTTTCCTTTTTCGACCACTCCCACGCCACCTAACCTTTGCCCAAGGTCTGTTACAGGTCCGTTAAACATTTGTTTCCACATTTTCACGACGCCCCAAATATGGGTTTATCCAATGTGTGACATGATATTGCCATGAGGATTTCTGCAAACACCCAGGTCACGTTGGCGACAATTTACGGTGTAGGTGGAAAGTGCTCATGTCAAAATCCCACCGATGAACTGTGTGACCACTACGCTCAGTTAGGGATAGTACGGCACTAGTAGTGAGACACTGAGATGGGCGTATGACGCTGGTTTCGAAATTAGAGGGCATTTGAGAGAAATTTGTGAGTGTGAGAATGTATAAAAATATTTGAATATTTTTATCAATCACAATCTATTACGTGTTTTGTCCCCTGCGGTCATGAACATACGAAATGCTGTCACAACGGTTCTGTAATGAAAGACTGGAGCTTCCTGGCTGGCTCCCGACTGCCGCTTGATGGTGGGATCGAACAATATTTACGTTCGAAAGGTCTAAGGGTTTTGGCGGTGGTAATACTGAGGCCACACTCACAAATGGCAACCCAGATACTTAATTAAGTATGGGCGTTGCTTCTATCATGTGCTCTCCGTTGAGCGCGTACCAAGATGCCCGGGGAAGGTCACGTGGGGATAAGTCTGTCTCCTTCACATACGCATTGCGCACGCCTCACGTATCTTGCAGGGATGAGTTGAGATCCAAAACACCTGTGTGCATCGTACACGACTTCACCCTTGGCTTGTATGCCAAGCCTTATTGAAGAAGGGATATGTACCGAACTACCCAATATATAAAGCGGCTATCAGCCATGTGGATTCAGCACGGAGCGCTGAACGCCCGTCTCCAGTACAATATAAACTCTTCATGACTGCCGCTTGAACACCCTCCAAACGCTAAGCCATCATGGACCTGGCAAGTAAAGCAAGGACCACCTGGAGTCACATCGTATCGCGCACTGGCAAGAGTGACTTTAAGGACGATGAAGACGACGAGTCTAAGGAGGAACGACCTTTGCCACCTGCAGTGCCTGCACGGCCGTGAGTTCAGCACGATTCCAGGCCGCGTTCTTGTTGCTCCTGACTAATGTTCCCCCAGGTATCGACACGCGGCACCATCAGGACCGTGGCCATGGATGGACTTCAATCATGTTGATTTTGCGACTGATATGACTGAAGTTACAGTCAAAACCTCAGACATTGTTACGATGAACCTTTCATTCTGGCAAGGGTACCCTCAGAACCTATTCGGAAACTGGACTCCAGACCAAGTAGGGCGTAGTCAAATGCTCACAAAGTGTGAGAAGAATCAGTCTAGCACCATTTACTGCTTGGATATTCTTTGCGATGGGAAGTTCACCCCTGCAAATATAGGAAAGGGTTGCAGTACGAAGACGGACACAGATCAAGATGGGTTTTGGGACATAATGCTGGGTGAGGTGAGTCTTATTTTGTCCTTTGTATGCTAGTTTAGGTCTAAGACTTGGTATTTGCAGCGACCACAAAATATCCGAGTGCGGTCGTTATTTGTGGATGACTTGACATCACCTGTCTTGCGAATGCTGGGTACAAGGTATGAACGATCTTTTGCTGAGCCTACTTGTTCTGAGGTGCCTCACACACAGATACAACATCGAACCATTCTTCTTCACCTCCTCCATCAATTGGATACCCTCACGATACCAGGAAACACCCAGCAATGAAAAAGGAGATCGTAAGTCGAAATGTTCTGGGCTTTTTGGGTTGGGTGCTAATGTGCACAACAGACATTACTGTTACCCTACCATTCGTACGGGCATTGTTCTCGAAGCCACGACCAACTTCACCAACACCACCAGCATCGAAAGATTACAGTGTAGCATCGGGAACTAACAGTATGGTGTCGGGAGGTCATAGTGTGGCATTGGGATGTTACAGTGTGGCATCAACAAATCGCAGTGCGGCATCAAAAGATCGCAGTGCGTGACATAACGCTTCTCATAGTCATCATGCTCACTTCCGACAGATACCCAGATCAACACCCAGGCTCCGTACCGCATGCATAGTATGTGCATCGATGTACTTATATTCACGCTCTGACCTCTTCTTTTTAGATGATGACATGCTCTTCATCGACCTCCTCGCGATTCACATGGTTCGCGGTGTAGACACGAGCACCATTATCTCATACCACCCCGAATCTACATGGTGCCAGACATCCGCGAAGCGCCTCCAGTCTCTTATGCAGCTCGTAGGGGACAGTGTCTACTGGCAAATCATATTCTCCAAATCCAAAGACCCAACGTTCCTCTTCCTTGCGATTCTATGGTATGCACTATATGCATGGGATGAGTCCTTCGAATTGCTGTATAACCACGTTAGCGAGCTGGTATGTATTTCTCCTGCATGATTGAAACGATGTTGCTCAAGTACATGTATAGGAGTCAGCCGTACTGAAGGAAAGTCGTATCGAGCTCACACGCGACCTTCATGTCCTCCAAGCGCATCTTCTACACTACCAATCACTCCTTCATAATTTCAACGTGTCGGTACGTTTCGTTGAGAACACCCCCAATCCGGCCATGGAGGGCGCAGAGCTCGATGTTTCGAAAGAGCTTATGAAGAAGGAGTGCGAGAATCTAATTGGCGAAATTGATCGTCTAGAAAGGCGACGGGAGATGTTAAGCAGCCGGCTGAAGAACGTGCTGGACCTTGCGTTCGCAACTGTGAATATTGAGGACAGTAGGCAGACGCGAACGCTCACAGAGGCAACTGTCAGAGACTCGGCATCTATGAGACAGGTATCCTTCTTTCCTCACCAAATCGCCGCAACAGGCACTGACGACTGCTTTCAGATCTCGTACCTGACGATGGTTTTCCTACCAGCGAGTTTTATAGCTGTAAGCGCAGAGGTCTTTCACGGGGAGCCCAACTGACCCACACGTCCTTAGTCTGTATTCGGGATGAATGTCAAAGAGATCAATGCCGGGTCTATAGAGACGCTCGCTCACTACGTCGAGACTACCATTTCACTCACGCTTTTGACAGTCTATGTCGTTGTCACACTTCAGGCGCATAGTACGATTCACAGGGAAAATGCTGGATTCGGGGAGCGCGCAGCGTGGCCGGTTCTTTTCCTCAAACGATACATGCACAAGAGAATGACCGGCGCCAAGGATGTAAAGAAACCGAAGAAGTCAGCAGATGACATGGTGTGAAGATCTGAATTCTGGGCAGTGGGATGCACGGTGTACATATTTTGGCGATGAATATTCGAGGCAGAGTGATTCCGATGGTGATCCTGATGAGACAGCATGAGGGTGACAGACTCTAAAATCGTGTAGCATATTATCGATGTAATGAACTAACCGGCTCCGTTTGTGTCTTATATATGTACCATGCATGTACGATTCATTGTTGTGAATAATGTTTTCCGTGTTTCCATGAATAAGTTGCAAGATCCTGCAGAATTCTGCGTGCTTCTCTTGGAGTTTCTGGTCCTCCACTTCGAGTTTCTGAGTTTCTAGTGCAGACATCAGTGACGACCCTCGATCACTATTCTCAAGAAATGCTTCCTGGCTCGGAAACATCGATTCTTCTTCGACCCCTAAGACCACAGCGCTAGCGCCAACACTCATAGAACAGGTAGAACTCACGACCTCATGGCGCCTATGAACCCTGCTCCAACTCATGGCCAGAAGGGAAGCTAGCACGGGGGCGAGTGAGTGTCAGGGGTCTCATGGGTTTCAGAGTCCGCATACACAGACTCAGAACATGGTCTGCGTATTGTGACAATGCACACTCTCTCGCAAGCGCAAGGACGCATCAAAATTGTATAGGTTGGTTCTGGCTCCAGAGGTGTCAGCGATATGGACAGCGGCAGGAGCGGCAGTCTTGCAATATTAATGAGGTTGGGCGGAGCAAACTTCAACAAGCTTGTTCCCACAAAAACGTGACATAGTGAGACTACGAAGTGATGCCGTCTACTTACGAGGTGACGCATACTTAGTGCGGACGTGCCACACAGGGAAGGAAAAGTGCAGTTAGTGAGTCAGAAGCCTGGAATTTCTATCGAGCCATAAGCGCTGATACGTCTGCTAGGCGTGTTGAATCTAGATTATAGCATGGACTGGCTCGATTCTTCTTCCTGACTTGACCTTCGAATACAGGCGCTATTTCCGAGAATGGTGAAGAAGTCCCGGCCTAATCGTAAACAGGGTGAGCACGGCTTTCGAGCAGCATCTCCTATGTCCAGGGCTTCATCCAATCGACCAAGTGTGCGTCCACCACGCGCAGTTCAGCACATGGTCCTGGCGCTAGATAAGTGCTGTCAACCGCTGCGCAATGGAAGATCCTCGGTGCTTCCTTGGGCGTTTCCTGACCTCCTGCCTGTACGCATGGAGAGCTTGGTGATGAGATATGCAAATCTGTGGTAGTAGATGAATGTGGGGCCATCGGTGAGTGAACCATCACTTCTGTAGCGGTGTTGCAAGAGGAAGGACACCATGATAAAGTGAATGCAGCATTCACAGAGAAGTTTTGAATTTTGTGCCAGCAAGTGGAAGGATCTGGATTTCGGTTGAGTGCGTACCATGAGGCGTTGAGTCGTTGATTGTTATTCCTATGACTTCGCAAAGGCTTCGTGTAGTCTCGCCTCAGGGTATCAGGGTGCACATCAGGAACCGGAAATAGCGGCACCTTGCGACAAGCCTGCATTCTTTTATTCTGATGCTCTGGATTACCTGTTTATCGCACATGCATCACGGATCAAGCATAGCCGTATTCAAGTTGGTCGAGAAAGAGGTAGGTACAACGGAGAGATAAGGTATATCCAACGAGCAAATGACATTATGAATTCATACAGGGGAGTTGATCCAAGGCGCACGGCACAATCCGTGATTAATTTGGCCTGTGTTTCGACCCTGAATTAAAGAAGGGATATGCATCTAACAGCCACCTACACATAGCGTCTATCAGCCACGCGAAATCAGCACCGAGTGCTGAGCGCCCGTCTCCGGCGCAATATAAACTTTGTACGAATGTCATATGAACTCACTCCAAACATTAAGCCCTCATGGACCCGACTTCCAGTCAATCTCCATCACCGACTGACTCGAGTGTTCTACCCAGATATCGACATGCGGCACCTTCGGGACCATGGCCATGGATGGACTTTAGCAATGTCAATATTTCGACTGCAACGAATCACGCTCCTGAATTGGCCCTGTGCTCACCGGAGGCACGAGATATAACCTGGTCGGGTTACCCTCAGAAGGCATTCAGGAACTGGACTCCAGATCAAGTCAAGCGTAGTCAAATGTTCACAAAGTGTTCGAAGAATCAGTCTACCATTTACTGGATGGATGTGTCGCATGACAACGCGAAGTTCTCCCCCTCCCCCCCAAATACAGCAGGCAGTCGTATGGTGGCGGCCGTAGATCATGATGATGAATTTTGGGAAAAATTGCAGGTAGAGGTGTGTCACATTTTATCCCCTGTGTAGCAGTTTGGCTGTAATGTGGGATTCGCAGCGACCGCCAAATATCCGAGTGCGATCATTGTTTGTGGATGACTTGACATCACCTGTCTTGCGCATGCTGGGTACAAAGTATGATGTATCTTTTGTTGAGTCTACTTGCTCTGAAGTGCCTGTCATTGCACAGATACAACATCGAACCATTCTTCTTCACATCCTCCATCAATTGGATACCTTCACGATACCAGGAAGCACTTTCTCATGGACAAGGAGATCGCAAGTCCACAACTTTTTATTTTTGGGGTGGATACTAACGTGCGCCATAAGATATCACTATTATCCTGCCATTCGTACGAACAGTACTGAGGGGGTCCGAGTCGCAATCGTCCGCTTCCTCGACACCACTCGACACTGCGGCATTGCAGTCATCTTGCTCATTTTCAACAGATAACCATACTAACCCTCAGTCTTCCCTTATTTTTCGCAGTACGTTTATTGATATTCTTATATTCACCTTGTAACCCCCGCTCCTAGATGGCGACACTCTCTCGATGGACCTCCTCGCGATCCACATGATCCGTGAAGAAAAGACAAGCACCATTATCTCCTATCACCCCGAGTCTACGAGGTACCGGACATCCGCGGAGCGCCTCCACTCGCTCATGCTACTTGTGGGGGAAAGTGTATATTGGCAGGATATATTTTCCAAGTCCAAAGACCCGACGTTCCTCTTGCTCGCGATGTTATGGTATGCGCTATATGGATGGGATGAATCTTTGGAGTCGCTGCATAATCATGTTACTTCGCTTGTACGTCGCCCACGTGTAGGGTTGAAGTGATGTTGCTCAAGTGCATTCAGGTGTCGGACGTACTGACCTCTCCTGGCAAACACACGTGCGACCTTCATGCCCTGCAAGCACGTCTTCTGTACTACGAATCACTCCTTCATGATTTTCAGGTATCAATATCCTTCATCGAGAATACCCCTAATCCCGCCCTGGAGTCTGAAGGTACCTATGAAGAAGTGCGCAAGGCCTCAAATGAGCTTATGAAGAAGGAATGCGGGAATTTACTTGGTGAAATTGAACGTCTGGAGAAGCGAAGGAGGACGTTGAGGAATCGGCTGAAAAATATCCTGGATATTGTGGATGGTAGGCAGACGAAAAGGCTTATAGAGGCAACTGAACAGGTACCTCCTTTCCCAAACCGATCATCGCACCAGATACTGACGGACTGAGACAGGTACCCTCCTTCCTGCAAAGTGATCGCCACACCAAATACTGACTAATTCCCGACACAGCTTACAGATGCGACAGCCAGAGACTCTGCAGCTATGAGACAGGTACCCTCCTTCCTCCAAACTGGTCGCCGCATCAAATACTAACGACTGTTTTCAGGTCTTGAAACAGCTTACAGATGCGACAGCCACAAACTTTACGGCTATGAGACATGTACCCCAAATTGACCGCCGCACCTGATGCTGACGTGCTTTCAGATCTTGCACGTGATGATGATCTTCATACTGGCAATCTTCGTAGCCGTAAGCGAAAGTCTCTTGTATGGAACCATAGTAGTATCTGACCACACTTATTCCTTAGTTTGTCTTCATGATAAACGACAAAAATATCACCAGCTATGGGTCTCTAGAGACCTTCTCTCACTACGTCAAGGTCACCATTGCGCCCATGCTCATGACAGTTTGTGTCGGCATCATTATTCAGATGTATACTTCGTTTCACAAGGGAGATGCCGAAGTGCGCAGCGTGGATGGTTCTTTTCCCCTGGAGGGCGAACAGGAGAAAAAATCAAGCATTGTGGATGGGAAAAACAGGAGCGAAGGTGGGGGTATTGGTGCGGTGGCGCGGGTGTGGCGCGCTTTGACCCGCCGCCTTCGATACCCCTTGGAAATGCTTCCTCAAGGTTCCAGTTAGCTAACGTTGTCCTAAATTTCTCATCGCATTCAAGTCCCAGCCTGCATTCATTGTATATGTCCTACTCTTCCTGTCATATGTTTTACATTCCATGTATATTGATACAGTGCAATTACCCTTACTTTCTCCCCCTGAGTTACACGTATGGTTTTAGTGCCCTCCATGTTGTATGCCTGTTTTTCCCAATTACTCGAGGAATTATGCTCGACAGCAGGATATCAATATTTGTCTAGTTCATGGGAGACGGGATGCAAGAAGGTACTTGGGGGATTGACTCCTCAGATAGCCATTGTAGTATATCATGTGAAATGAATCCCACTAGTGTCTATGTATTTGGCCACGTTGACAGTAAGACTGTGGGCATGGAAAAAAGTCAGTGATCAGAAGGGTATAATAGACAAACAATACCTAAGTACAAGGAGGCAAGTCAGCATGGCGTGGCGCAGAACTCAGTGCCGTAGGAGTCGGCGAGAACATGTCGCGCCGGGTGAGTAGTGGCAGTTGAGTTATATCTGCTGAGTATCAAGTATGACATTGACACATACGACGCAGTGTCAACACGACACGTTAACGGCATATGAGAGGCCTGAGGCAGTAAGGTTGAGATAGGCGTGGCATGTAGTATGACATGGGATAGTATGTGGGGACTCGACATGCATATGACACGGTTTGGGCAAACCGAGGATAAGTAGCTTGACGCAGAAGAAGGTTTGACGTATCGTGGAGCACCATTAGAGATAACACAGGAAGTGTCATCGTGCTGCTAGATCGTTGGAGACGCAGGCAACGATAAAGGAGGTCAGAGAGCTGGCCAGGACCAGTTCGTTCTAATCTACCACACTGACTAATTGACAAGCATTGTGGTGCATCAGACTGGCCAATAGTGCAGCGAGACGAAGCTTCCTGTTGCTGGTGCGGAGGGTAGCAATTGGAAGTTACTCAAGAAACTGTGTGGCAAAGCCGCATGGGTGATGGTCCGATCGAATTTAGAATTCAAGACTTCTGAGGCCCCCTGCGTGCAGACACGTTCTGACATGTTATAGTGACACACGCCATAATGATTCATTATTCGTATGTCCTTCCTTTCAGAGGTCGGTGACGAAGAGCGGAAACGGCGGTACTGCAATGAAGGAGGGCAGAAGAAAAAAAAACACTGACACTGACACTGGGTTTATGTATACGCTATTCTATATGGACATCGATCATATAAATCCTGAAGACGAAACCGAAAGGCTCGTAGTCTGGTCGCTTTCTTTGTCGTCTTGGGGCTTAAGGCCTGGACTAACAAGATTTGTGACCTCCATGATAAGGATTGACCCATATCTAAATTCACCTCTTCATCGATGGGTCATGAGCATCGTTATCGCGGTATATCGCGGTGTATCGCACGGACCATTTACTCCCTTCGACACAGGCTTAAGAAGGAGACTCCTACGCATAACCAGAAGTACAAGCGGTAGGGGTAGCGGCAGCGCCCTGATGAGAGCTTTCGCAGGCTTTAAACCACTGCCGATCCGCTTTATTAGCCCCTCCCTATGTTAACAGCGCCCTACCATTGGGGACGGCAGCCTGCAGCAGCTGCGAAAGGGGTGGTCAGTCTAGAGCCACTACACGTAGACTATGATCTAGGCTTGCCTCGTTCCTCGGCGGCATAGAAGCGCATTAACGCCAGGCACAAGGTGACAGAATCGTTGGATCAAGATTGACAATACTCCGACGGAAGCTGCTACGTAGGGAAGACAGTCAATGGTCAGAAGTGTAAAATGTCTACTGAATCATCACAAGCGCTGACACGTTGAATCTGGATTCCACCTCTTCAGACTCACCTTCAGGTGGAAACGCTATTTTTGAGAACCATTATCATAAAGTCCCAGCCACGATACATAACGACAAGGTGAGGCTGAGCGCTTTTCAAATAGCGGCGTCTCCTATGCGTGGAGTACTCCATTTTCGCATCGACAGAGTACGTCGCCACTAATCATCACGCTCAGTTAGGCAATTAGGCATATGCCACCAGAGAGGTGCAGTTAACTGTCTTGTAGTGGAAGAATCTCAATGTTTTCTTGCGCGTCTCCCGGCTCCCTGCCCGTACATGTCGACAGCCCGATGACGAGATTAATATGGTGATCGCAGTAGTGAACACGGGGTGAAGGTCAGGAGCGATTTGGAGCGTTACAATTAATGTTCGCAAGGAAGTTTTTGAAATTTGCCGAAGTAGAAGGCCTGGATTTGATACCAATCATGGAGGCTTCGCGAAGGCTTTATAGGCTTAAGCACTCACATGATTGGTGTGATCCGCCCCCTCTGGATTCAAACAATTCAAATAACGTCAGCTCATAGCGCGCATGCCTCGCTTGTCGGCAGATGGGCATATGCGGGCTGCCCAATACATATGGCGTCTATCAACCATGTGCGTTCAGCACGGAGCACTAAGCACGCGTTTCCAGAATGATATAAACGCTTCACTACTGCTGTATGGAGTGACTTCAAACATCAACTATCATGCCAGCCAACAGTCCACGGACCACTAGAGTGCAAGACGATCACTCCGTTCTTCACTTCACGCCCGACGAGGACCCCGCACCACAGTAAGCCCAGCCGACTCCTCCGCGTCCGATGGGTCTCAATTCCTGTTGTTGCCGACCCCAGGTATCGACACGCTTCACCATCAGGACCATGGCCATGGATGGACTTCAGTAGTATCGAGTTTGGGGCGGCTATGACTGAATCCACAGTCATAACGACTGAAGACGGGATGACTGCTACGACTAATGGTGCATCCTGGCAGGGGTACCCTGAGAACCTATTCGGAAACTGGAAGTCAGATCAAGTAGAGCGTAGTCAGATGCTCAAAAAGTGTTTGAAGAATAACTCTAGCAACCTTTACTGGATAGATGTATGCGACGACAGAAGTTTCATCACCCCGACCATAAGTAAGGATGAGTTTTTGGATATGTCGCAGCCAGAGCCTGAGGTGAGTTTTATTCATGTCGCTTGCATGGTAGTTTGGGTGTGAGATTAAATTTGTAGCGCCGCCCTGAGAATATCCGAGTGCGATTGCTATTTGTGGACGACTTAACGCCACATGTATTGCAAATACTGGGCACAAGGTATGGTGTGTCATTTCTTTGTCTACTGGCTCTGAAGGCCTGTCACACAGATACAACATCGAACCATTCTTCTTCACGTCCTCCATTAATTGGATACCCTCACGATACCAGGAAGCACTCGATGATGGAAGAGGAGACCGTAAGCCAAAAACTTTTATTTGGGGCGCATGCTAACTTGTGCGACAGACATCACTATTACCCTGCCATTCGTACGAACTTCTCCGGCACAATCCGACCCATCGCGGTCATACATGTCACGTCCGATAGCAGAAAACCAGATTGACACCCAGGCACCCCTTAAAATATGCAATAGTATGTGCATTGACGTCCCTATATTCACGCTGCAACTTCGTTCGTAGATAGCAACGTGCTCTCAATCGACCTCCTCGCAATTCATATGATCCGCGACGTCAAAAGAAGTACCATTATCTATTACCACCCCGAGTCTAAATTGTCATCTGCACGTCGTCTCCATAGCCTCATGCTGCTCGTGGGGCAGAGTGTCTACTGGAAGAATATATTCTCCAAGTCCAACGACCCGACATTCCTCTTGCTCGCTATTTTATGGTATGCATTGTATACATGGGATGAGTCCTTTGAGTTATTGTATAAACATGTTAGCAAATTGGTACGTCCTCGTGCAGGGTTGAAGTGATATTGCTCAAATACATTCAGGAATCGGACGTACTGACGGAATCTCGCGTAGAGCACACACGCGACCTTCATATCCTCCAAGCGTATCTTCTACACTATGAATCGCTCATTCATGGCATTCATGTATCAGTATCTTTCATCAGGGACACCCCCAATCCGGGTATGGAGGCCACGGAGGTCTATAAGAAGCAGCGCGAGGTCTCGAATCGGCTTATGAAGAAGGAGTGCGAGAATCTACTCGGAGAAATTGATCGTCTGCAAAAGCTAAGGGGAATGTTGAGCGATCGGCTGAAGAATGTGATGAGCCTCGCATTCGCGAACGTCAATATCAGAGACTCGGCGTCTACGAGACAGGTTCGTTTCCTGAAATTGATTTGCCTCAGTACTTAAAAGTTGCTTCCCCAAGATCACGTACCTGACGACGATATTCCTACCTGCGAGCTTGATAGCTGTAAGCAGATATCTTTTATGCGAACTTATCCCTATCTGACCACGCTTGTCCTCAGTCTGTCTTTGGGATGAACGTCAAGGAGATAAACCCTGGGTCTCTAGAGACGCTCGTTCGCTACGTCTGGGTTACCATCGTGCTCACCCTCATCACTGTTTATGTCGTCGTCACACTCCAGGCGCATACTTCGTTCCACGAGCCGGGTGCTGGGTTACAGAGGCGCGCAGCATGGCCGATTCTTTTCATCTGGAAGATGCTGCCAGAGAAAGTGAAGGAACCGGTGCCTAGCGATGTGGAAGAAGCACCGCGTAGAGATGTAGAAGAAGCGCCGCGTAGAGATGTAGAAGAAGCGCCGCGTAGAGATGTGGAAGAAAAACCGCTGCGCAAGGAAGGGTGAAGATCCCGAGGCAGAGTGATTTAGGTCTGAATCTAGCTGGGGGTCACACCTTACAATGTTATATGTACATTCAACACGGAGAAAAAGAACGCTTTCTCTCAGCAGACTAAACCATTCGTGTGGCGGATGAATTAACTCCAAACGCAAGCTATCATGGAGGTGTCGTACAAAGCACGGGACACCTGGGGTCATATGGTGGCGCACACTGGCAATAGTGACTAAGGACATTTAAGATGAGTTTAAGGAGGAAGGAGCTTTGCCGCCTGGTGTGCCTGCACCCCTTTAAGTTTAGTGCGATTCCCATCTGGCTGTTATCCCACCAGGTGTCGACATGCGGCACCATCAGGACCATGGCCATGGATGGACTTCAGTCATGTTGATTTCGCAACTGATGCGACTAAAGTCACAGAATCCTTCCTCAAGGTTCCAAGTTAGCTAACGTTGTCCTAAACTTCTCGATGCATTCAAGCCCTAGCCTGCATTCACTGTATACGTCCTAATCTTCCTATCATATATTTTACATTCCATGTATATTGATGCAGCACAATTCCACTTACTTTCTCCCCTCGAGTTACACGTATGGTCTTTGTGCCCTGCATGTTGTATGCCTGTTCTTCCCAATCACTCGATCGAAGAATTATGCTCGACAGCAGGATATCAGTTTTTGTCTAGTTCATGGGAGACGGGATGAAAGAAGGTACTAGGGGAATGATGTTGGAATTCCGACGACAGTGAAGGCGGCGAAAACGAAATGGTATAGGCAGGGAACCCTTTGCAAACGCGTAAAGGTTCTCGAATCGTAGGTACAACTATATATGCGCATCACATGCGAATGCGAAGGACTTCATCATACGCCCGAAATATTCCGATAAATGACTCCTCAGATGGCAATCGTAGTACATATGTCATGTGAAATGAATCCCACTAGTATCTGCGTATTGGGCTACATTGACAGTGCAGACTGTCGGTATGGAAAGAAAAAAGTCAGTGATCGGACGGGTGTGATAGACCAAAAAATAAACACCCAGCATGGCGCAGCATAAACTTAATGCGATAGGAGTCGGCGAGAACATGTCGCACCGGGTTAGTATTGGCAGTTGAGTGTAACATTGACACGCACAAAGCATTAAGCTTGAAGTATCATGCATATATCATGGACCACCATTAGAGGCAACCAGCAAGTGTCCTAGTACTGCCAGATCGTTGGAGATGCCCCAAGTCAAATAAAAGCAAGCAACGATAAAGGAGGGCCAGGGCCCAGTTCGTTCTAATCTACCACAATTACAAGCATTGCAGTGCATCGGCCAAGAGCACAAGTTGAAAGCGTTCTGTTGCTGGTGCTGGTGCGGAGGATAACACGAAAAATTGTGTAGTATTTTAGAATTCAACATTGCGCTCGAAGACACGACCAGTTGAACTTAGCTTGAACTTCACCAAAACTACCGGCATTGAAATTTTGAAAGATCACACAACGCTTATCACAGCCATTGTGCTCACTTCCAACAGATACCCAAATCAACACCAGACCCTGTGCCCTTCGCGCAGTATGTGTGTTGATGACCTTATATTCACGCTCCGACATCTTTTCTAGATGCCAACATGCTCTTCATCGACCTCGCGATCCATATGGTTCGTGGTGTACAAACAGGCACCATTATCTTATATTACACGAGTCTACATGGTGCCAGACGCCTGCGAGGCGCCTTCACTCGCCCATGCAGCTCGTAGGCGACAATGTCTACTAGCAAATCATATTACCCAAATCCAGAGACCCGACGTTCCTCTTGCTTGCTATTTTATGGCATGTGCTATATGCATAGGATGAGCCCTTTGGGTTGCTGTATAACCACGTTGGCGAGCTGGTATGTAATACTCGTGCTGGGTGGCAGTCACGTTGCTCAAACATATCAAGGAGTCGGGCGTACTTGCGACGATCGTATCGGGTTCATACACAATCTTCATACCCTCCGAGTACACCTTTCGCCTACCAATCACTCCTTCGTGATTTCAAGGTGTCAGTATCTCTCATCGAGGAGACCCCCAATCCGGCTATGGAGTCCAAAGTCTCCAGTGAGGAACAGCGTCGGCTGACGTGTGCCGTCGCGACTTCCAACGCTGAAGACAGTAGGCAGATGCGACCTCTTCCAGAGGCGGTGGTCCGGTTATGGTAAATTATCAGAAGAGACAGCCAGACACTCAACAGAGTCTCTGGTACATTCCTTTCTTCTGATCGAATCGCCACACTATATACTGATAAACTACGTTTTGAAGGTCTCGTACAGTACGTACGCTGCGATGGTCTTCCTACCAGCAAGTTTCATAGCCGTAAGCATAAACGTCTTTTATGCGCAACACATCTGACTACATGCATCCCTCAGTCCGTCTTCGGGATTATCATATATGCGTCTTTGCATTTCGTCACGACTCGATTACATAGTGTCATTAAGCTGGACCACATGCAACTATGCGTATATATCCTTCAACATGAACAAGCGTACTACATGAGCGAGGAAATCGTGGACTGACACGTCTCCAACGCTCGAGTTCTTCTTCAAAGATGGGCCCAGGGTTTACATCCTTCGTATTCTCCACGATTCTGTAGAGGAGAGCATCAAGTGGGATGATCCATGGCCAAAGGCTGAGGTGTGCTGTCTGCGCGGAGGGAACATGTTTCCGCATCTCTACGTTGGGTCTAAGGACCGACCATATAAGACTTTGTGGAAAAATATAGTGGATGAGAGTTTGCTTTGAAGGAAGCGGATGCGTGACTGACCAAAAGATCATGATACCCGTGTTCTGCATTTCGTCGGTAGGGGGGTACCGCATTGCAGGTGTAGCCCACTCCAGTAAGTTTGCACCGTGCTGATCCCAACATAAGATCGATGTACATGTTGAAAGATCCAGATCTCATCCCCGAATTGAATCTTCATCGTCGGGGTCAGTCTACTGCTTTGGCTCCGTTATGACGCTACCATTGGTCCATAGGTGTTAAAGCTTAGGCTGGTGAGTAATAGCACGCGCTTCGAGAAGCTCAGCGCTCCGATTGGAACTGTCAGACGAAGGAAACTTCGTGGTCACAACGGTGTAAGGCAAGTGTGTGGAACCAGCTCGACCCGTCATGGTGGATACATAAAGTGAGGGCATGGCTTTGGAGCAGCATCCCTACCTGTATCGAGAACTTTATGACGAGGTACCTAGGTGGGTGCGGTCGTGGCAGTAGATGAACTGTGTATTTTCCTGTCCTGGCAATATTTACTTGCAGACGGTAACCCGGCCGACAGCCATGGGCATGATACGCAGTCTGGTTGTATTGAGCAATCGGGATGCGTCTGCTGAAATTGACCTGACCTTCGACACCTTGGTGCCTTTTGTAACGGCAGTTGCCGATTGGTCAAACAGACGACAACGAACGAACATCTCAGTTCAGTACTTCAGGAGTTGGCGGTCTTCGTATCGACCTCATACCAGAGCTTCATATCCTTCAAGAGCATCTTCTGCGTTGCGAACCACACCTTCATGACTTTAATGCGTCAGTACCATTCATCGAAAGGATGCCATGGAGCCCAAGACTCTACTGCGGAACAACCCAAGACCTCAAAGGAGCTTATTAAAAAGGAAAAGGTGGCACACATTGGTAAGAGTGACTCTAAGGGCGTCGAAGATGAGCATATGGATGGTCCTTTACCGCCTACAGTGCCTGCACCTCCTAAGTTAGTGAGCTGGTATGTGTTTTTCCTGCAGGATTGAAGCGATGTTGCTCAAGTACAGATGTATAGGAGTCGACCGTACTGAATGAAAGTAATATCGAGCTCACACCCGAGCTTCATGTCCTCCGAGCGCGTCTTTTACACTACCAATCACTCCTGCATAATTTCAACGTATCGGTACGTTTCATCGGGAAACCCAATCCGGCCATGGAGGGCGAAGAGCTCGATGTCTCGAAAGAGCTCATGAAGAAGGAGTGCGAGAATCTAATGAAATTGATCGCATACAGAGGCGACGGGATATGTTGAGCGACCGACTGAAGAACGTGCTGGATCTTGCATCCGCGGCTGTGAACATTAAGGACAATAGGCAGACGCAGGAGCTCACAAAGGCGACTGTCAGAGACTAGGCGTCTATGAGACACGTATCCTTCTTCCCTCACTGAGTCGCAGCCGCGGACACTGACGACAGCTTTCAGATCTCGTACCTGATGATAGTTTTCCTACCAGCGAGTTTCATAGTTGTAAGCGCAGGGGTCTTTCATGGGGAGCCTAACTGATCCACACGTCCTTAGTCTGTATTCGGGATGAATTTCAAAGAGATCAACGGCTCTGGGTCTCTAGCGACGCTCGCTCACTACGTCGAGACCACCTTTCACTCACTCTCTCGACAGCTCGACAGTCTATGTCGCCATCACACTTCAGGCCCGCAGTTTGGTTCACAGAAAGGGGGCTGGTTTGTGGAAGCGCGTAGCGTGGCCGATTCTAACTCAATAGATGTATACTTAAGAGAGTGATCGGCGCCGAGGATGGAAAAACCCGAAGAAGTCAGGACATATGAATCTTGCGCAGTGGGATGCAGTGTACATATCGTGATCCTGGTGAGACGGTTTGAAATGCTATATGGGTGACGGACTAAAAATCGTGTATCATATTATCGTTGTAATGACCCAATTGACACCATTTATGTCTTTATGTACTTATGCATGTACTATTCGTTGTCGTAGAATCATGTTCTCCGCGTTTCCATTGATAAGTTGGAAGGAATTTCTGGCCTTCTACTTTGACTTCCCCTGATTATAAGTTTCTGATTTTTTTTTGCAGTGTATATCGGTGGCGATCCTCGTTCACTTTTCTTCTCAAGAAATGTTTCCTCATGAGGTAGTAGCCGGAGAATGCCGAAACATGTTAGGCGCGCTAGCGCCAACACTGATGGAACAGGTCATGGTAAACCCTGCCCCAACCCAGAAGGGAAGCTAGAGCATCTGGTAAGATAACGCTGGAAATCTGACAGAACGGGGGCGAGCGAGTGTCAGGGGTTTCATGGGTTTCAGAGTTCTCGCATCCACAGAACATGGTCTATATTGTGACAATGCATACAACTCTTTCACAAGCGCAAGGACGCATCAAAATCGTATAGGCTGGTCCTGGCTCCAGAGGGGTCAGCGATATGAAATGTGGTAGGAGCGGTGGCCCTGCAATATCAATGAGGTTGGGCAGAGCAAACTTCAAATTTGTTCTGATGCCGTCTACGAGGTGACACCCAGTGCGGACGTGCTACGCAGGGAAGGAGAAGTGCAATTACTAGTGAGTCAGAAGCTTAGAACCTCTGTTGAGCTGGCATAAACGCTGACACGTCTGCTAGGCGTGTTGAATATGGATTATAACATGGACTGGCTCGATTCTTCTTCTTCAGACTTGATCTTCGAATACAGGCGCTACTTCCGAGAATTGTGAAGAAACCCGGCCTAGTCGTAAATGCGGCAAACGCGGCTTTCGAGTAGCGTTTCCTGTGTCCAGGGCTTCATCCAATCGACGAACTGTGCGTCCACAACGCGCAGTTGAGCATATAGTCCTGACGCTAGAGAAGTGCTGTCTATCGGTGCGTAATGGAAGATCTTCGGTGCTTCCTTGGGCGTCTCCTGGCCTCCGCCTGTACACACGGAGAGCTTGGGGATGAGATGTGCAAGTTCGTCGCAGTAGATGAATGTGGGACCATCGGTGCGTAAACCGTGACTTCTGTAGCGGTATTACATGAGGAAGGACACCAAGGTAAATTGAATGCAGCGTTTACAAAGAAGTTTTTGAATTTTGGCGCCAGCAAACAGAAGGGCCTGGATCTCGGTTGAGTGCGCACCCTGGGCCTCGAGTCACGGATTGTTATCTCTATGGCTTTGCAAGGGCTTCGTGAAGCTCGAGTGCTCTCGCCTCAGGGTATCAGGGTGCACGTCAGGAACCGGAAATAGCGGCTCCGTGATTAGGACACCTGGCGATAAGCCTGTGTTCTTTTATTCTGACGCTCAGGATTGCCTGTTTGTCGCACATGCATCACGGATCAAGTTGGTCGAGTTAGGCAAAATGGAAAGGTAAGGTATATCCATCGAGCGAATGACACTATAAATTCATACAGGAGAGTTGATCTAAGGCGCCTCTTGTGAGCACTGTACAATCCGTGATTAATTTGGCCTGTGTGTTGACCCCGAATTAAAGAAGGGATATGCATCGAACTGCCACCTACATATGGCGTCTATCAGCCACGCGAAATCAGCACTCCGTGCTGAGCGCCCGTCCCCGACCCAATATAAATTATGTACGAATGTCATACGAGCTCACTCCAAACACTAAGCTCTCATGGAATCGACTTCCAGTCAATCTTCGTCTTCGTCACCGACTGACTCGAATCTACCCAGATATCGACATGCAGCACCTTCAGGACCATGGCCATGGATGGACTTCAGCAATGTCAATGTTTCGACTGCAACGAATGACGTTCCTAAATCGGTGTGCTCAGAGAAGGCGCAAGATATGACCTGGTTGGATTACCCTCAGGAGACATTCAAAAACTGGACTTCAAATCAAGTAGAGCGTAGTCAAATGTTCACAAAGTGTTCGAAGAATCAGTCTACCATTTACTGGATGGACATGCTGCATGGCAAGGGGGAGTTCTCTCTCTCATATGTAGGAAGCAGTCATATCAGTACGGTGGCGGCGGCAGGTCATGATGAATTTTGGAAAAAATTGAAGGTAGAGGTGTGTCACATTTTATCCCCTGTGCAGCAGTTTGGCTGTAATGTGGGATTCGCAGCGACCGCAAAAAATCCGAGTGCGATCATTGTTTGTGGATGACTTGACATCACCTGTCTTGCGTATGCTGGGCACAAAGTATGATGTATCTTTTGTTGGGTCTATTTGCTCTGAAGTGCCTGTCATTGCACAGATACAACATCGAACCATTCTTCTTCACGTCCTCCATCAATTGGATACCTTCACGATACCAGGAAGCACTTAGTCATGCACAACGAGATCGCAAGTCCACAACTTTTTATTTTTGGGGTGGATACTAACGTGCGCCATAAGACATTACTATTACCCTGCCATTCGTACGAACAGTGCTGAAGGGGTCCGAGTCGCAATCGCCTGCTTCCTCAATGCCGCCTGGCCCTGGGGTATTACAGCCATCTTGTTCATCTCCAATAGATGACCATATTAGTCCCCAGTCTCTCCTTAATTTTCGCAGTGCGTTTATCGATGTTCTTATATTCACCTTCTAACCCCCGCTCCTAGATGGCAACATTCTCTCGATGGACCTCCTCGCAATTCACATGATCCGTGAAGAAAAGACAAGCACCATTATCTCCTACCACCCCGAGTCTACGAGGCACCGGACATCCGCGAAGCGCCTCCACTCGCTCATGCTACTTGTGGGGGAAAGTGTATATTGGCAGAATATATTTTCCAAGTCCGAAGACCCGACGTTCCTCTTGCTCGCGATGTTATGGTATGCGCTATATGGATGGGATGAATCTTTGGAGTCGCTGGATAATTATGTTACTTCGCTTGTACGTCGCCCCGTGCAGGGTTGAAGTGATGTTGCTCAAGTGTAATCAGGTGTCGGGAATACTGCACTCTCCTAGCCAAGACACGTGCGAGCTCCATGCCCTGCAAGCACGTCTTCTATACTACGAATCACTCCTTCATGACTTTCAGGTATCGATATCCTTCATCGAGAACACCCCTAACCCCGCCCTGGAGTCTGAAGGTACCTATGAAGAAGTGCGCATGGCCTCAAATGAGCTTATGAAGAAGGAATGTGGGAATTTACTTGGCGAAATTGAACGTCTAGAGAAGCGAAGGAGGATGTTGAGGAATCGGCTGAAAAATATGCTGGATATTGTGGATAGTAGGCAGACGAAGAGGCTTATAGAGGCGACAGAACAGGTACCTCCTTTCACAAACCGATCACCGCACCAGATACTGACGGAATGAGACAGGTACCCTCCTTTCTCGAAACTGGTCGCCGCATCAATTACTAACTCGTTGTTTTCAGATCCCAAAGCACCTTACAGATGCGACAGCCAGAAACTCTGTGGCTATGAGACAGGTACCCTCCTTCCTGAAAACTGGTCGCCGCACCAAATACTAACTGACTGTTGTCAGATCCCCAAACAGCTTACAGATGCGACAGCCAGACACTCTGTAGCTACAAGACAGGTACCCTCCTTCCTCCAAACTGGTCGCCGCACCAAATACTTACTGACTGTTTTCAGATCCAGAAACAACTTACAGATGCGAGAGCCAGAAACTCTGCAGCTATGAGACAGGTACCCTCCTTCCTGCAAACTGGTCGCCGCACCAAATACTAACTGACTATTTTCAGATCCAGATACAGCTTACAGATGCGACAGCCAGAGACTCTGCAGCTACGAGACAGGTACCATCCTTCCTCCAAACTGGTCGCCGCATCAAATACTAACCGACTATTTTCAGATCCAGAAACAGCTTACAGATGCGAGAGCCAGAAAATCTGCGATTATGAGACAGGTACTCTCCTTCCCCCAAATTGACTGTCGCACCTGACTCGGATATTGACATGTTTTCAGATCTTGTACGTGACGACGATATTCCTACTGGCAAACTTCATAGCCGTAAGCAAATGTCTCTTGTGTGTAACCATAGTAGTATCTGACCACACTTGTTCCTTAGTCTGTTCCCATGGTAAACGACAAAGATATCACCCCCTATGGATATCTAGAGACCTTCTCTCACAACGTCAAGGTTACCATTGCGCCCATGCTCTTCACAGCTTGTATCGTCATCATTATCCACATGGATACTTCATTTCACAAGCGAGATGCAAAAATAGGCAGCGTGAATGGTTATTTCCCCCTGGAAGGTGGACAGGAGAAGCAGAAAGAATTGTGGACGGGGCAAACATGAGCGATGGGTGGGCTTTGAGCCACCGCCTTTAATACCCCTTGGAAATACTTCCTCAAGGTCCCAGTTAGCTAATGTTGCCCTAAATTTCTCGACGCATTCAAGTCCCAGCCTGCATTCCTTGTACACGTCTTACTTTTCCTGCCATATATTTTCATTCCATGTATATTCTTACTTTCTCCCCGAGTTACATGTATGGTCTTTGTGCCTTCCATATTGTGTGCCTGTTCTTCCCAATAACTCGAAGAATATGCACGACAGCAGGATATTAATGTTTGTCTAGTTCATGGGAGACGAGATGAAAAAAGGTATTTGGGGAATGATTTCTCGCATAGCAATCGTAGTATATCTAGTGTTTATGGCTCTATGCATTTGGCTACATTGACAGCGCAGATTGTGGCTATGGAAAGAAAGAGTCAGTAATTGGACGGGTATGATAGACCAAAAAAATACCTAAGTACAAGGGGGCAAGTCAGCATGGCGCGGCGTAAGTTTAATGCAATAGGAGTCGGCGAGAACATGTCGCGTCGGGTTAGTATTGGTAGCCGAGTTACATCTGTTGAGTATTAAGTGTAACATTGAGATGCATGAAACAGTATCAACGCGACAAATTGACGGCACATGAGAGGCGTGAGGCAGTAAGGTTGAGATTGATGTAGCATGTATGACACGGGATATGTGGGAACTCGACATGCATGTGACGCGGTGTGGGCACACGGAGGATAACTAGCTCGACGCAAAACTTGAATAAGGCTGGACGTATCATGGACCACCATTAGAGACAGCACAGGAAGTGTCCTAGTACTGCTACATAGATCGTTGGAGACGCCTCGAGTCAAATGAATGCAAGCAACGATATAGGAGGTCAGAGAGTTGGCCAAGGCCAGTTCGTTCTAATCTACCACAACTACAAGCATTGCGGTGTATCGGCCAAGAGTGCAGCGAGACAAAGCTAAGTTACTGTCGCTGGTGCGGAGGATAACAATTGAAGTTTACTCGAGAACTGTGTGACAAGGCCGCATGGAGGGTAATAGTCCGACAGAATTTAGAATTCAAGGGCTCGGATAGTGCGGTGGGGGATTGAGCCTCCTGCCACTTGAAAAGGTCTACGAAGGCGAAATCGTTGAGTGGAAGCTGCTGCGCAGGGAAGACAGTCAATTGTCAGAAGTGTAAAATGTCCATGGAATCATCACAAGCGCTGACACGCTGAATCTGGATTCCACCTCTTCAGACTCACCTTTAGGTGCAGACGCTATTTCCGAGAACAATTATTACGAAGTCCCAGCCATAATACGCAACGACAAGGTGAGATTGAACTCTTTACAAATAGCGGCGTCTCCTATGCGCAGAGTAAGACACCATTATCGCATCGGTAAACTGCGTCGCCACGCTCAGTTAGGCAATTAGGCATATACCACCAGAGAGGTGCATTTAAGCGCCTCGTAATGGATGAATATCGGTGCTTCCTCGTGCGTCTCCCGGCTCCCTGCCTGTACGTGTCGAGAGCCTGATGATGAGTTTTTTGTATCCATTTCTGTCCTGTTGAGTGTTCTATGTATTAGTTACCTATAAGGGAGAGAAGAAATCTGAAGTCCGCGCCGAAAGGCCGGCCTCCAGTCGAGTACATGCAGTCATCGTGATCCCAAGGGCCTAGACCGCAAGAATCGCGGCCTGCAGTACTGTATTAGGACGAGATGGTGGATGGCGTCGGCATTGGTGAGGAGGAATGGGAGTGATGAGGCTTTGCGACCCACTGGCAGAGCAGTTGTGAGGGTGTGCCGTTCGTGTCGGACACGAGGGCAGTTGAACAGGAAGTGATGAGCTGTTCCCTCCTCTTGCGGGCAGTGCGGGCAGTTTGGGGTTATTGATTTACCAATGCGATGAAGATGTCTGCTAAGCTGAATACGTCGTGAGCGTAGATTCATGAGTAAACTGGTAAGGCGCTTAGGGAATGTGGCAGTGAGTTTTAGGACCGATCGGTTGATAGTGTTCGGGTCAATCTGTTGCGTGCGGGCGTAGCGGGGGGATTTTCTCCACATGCGGATCCAACGGGAGTGTGTTACTTTGGAGTGTGCTTGCTTGAGGGCAGAGATACTGAGTGGAAGGATGGGGCGCCCGCGCCGCCCCGGTCGGAGGTAGTGCGGGAGTTGGATTCTGGGGCTGTTGTGCTGACTGCTAATTGCTGTGATGATGAGATTGATATGGTGATCGCAGTGGGTGAACACAGGGTTCTCGAACAATCATTGGTACGTGAATCGTGATCTACGGTCAGAAGGTCAAGAGGGCTTCGGAGCGTTAGAACTAACATTCGCAAGGAAAGTTTTGACTTTTGCCGAAGTGAAAGGGCCTGAATTTCTATCGAGGCACATGGTGAGACCTTGAGGCATTTTCCGACACCAATCATGGAAGCTTCGCGAAGGTTCTGTAGGCTTTGATACTCACATGATTGGTGTGGTCTGCTTTCTTTTTATTCAAATGCACCTTCTGTGATTGCTTTAGCATGTATGCTATCTTGGTTGAGAAGGGGCATATGCGGGCTGCGCAATATATATGCCGTCGATCAGCCATATACGTTCAACACGGAGTACTGGCCACGCGTTTCCAGAATATATGAACGCTTCACTACTGCTATATGAAGTGACTCCAATGTCAACAACTATCATGCTAGCCAACAGACCACAGACCGTCAGAGTGCGAGGCGGTCATTCCGCTCGTTCAGTCCTCGCGCCTGACGATGACCTGCGTGTACGCGCACCACAGTAAGCCCAGCCGACTCCTCCGCTTCCGATATGTCTCAATTCTTGTTGTTGCCGGCTGATATTCCCCCCAGCTATCGACACGCTTCACCATCAGGACCATGGCCATGGATGGACTTCAGTAATATCAAGTTTGGGGCGGCTATGACTGAATTCACAGTCATAACGACTGAAGACGGGATGACTGCTACGACTAATTGTCCATCCTGGCAGGGGTACCCTGAGAGCCTATTCGGAAACTGGAAGTCAGATCAAGTAGAGCGTAGTCAGATGCTCAAAAAATGTTCGAAGAATAACTCTAGCACCCTTTACTGGATAGATGTACGCGACGACGGAAGTTTCATCACCCCGACCATAAGTAAGGATGAGTTTTTGGATATATCGCAGCCAGAGGTGAGTTTTATTCATGTCACTTGCATGGTAGTTTGGGTGTAAGATTAAATTTGCAGCGCCGCCCTGAGGATATCCGAGTGCGATTGCTATTTGTGGACGACTTAACGTCACATGTATTGAAAATACTGGGCACAAGGTATGGTGTGTCATTTCTCTGTCTACTGGCTTTGAAGGGCCTGTTACACAGATACATCATCGAACCATTCTTCTTCACATCCTCCATTAATTGCATACCCTCACGGTACCAGGAAGCACTCAATTATGGAAAAGGAGATCGTAAGCCAAAAACTTTTATTTGGGGCGCATGCTGACTTGTGCGACAGACATCACTATCACCTTGCCATTCGTACGAACTTCACCATCCGACCATGCAGCATCGCGGTCAGGCTGGTCACATCCGACAGCAGATAACCAGATTGACACCCAAGAACCTCTTAAAATATGCGGTATGTGCATTGACGTCCTTATATTCACGCTGTGACTTCGTTCGTAGATAACAAAGAGCTCTTGATCGACCTTCTCGCAATCCATATGGTCCGCGACGTGAAAACAAGCACCGTTATCTACTACCACCCCGGGTCTGAATTTCCATCTGCGAAACCTCTCCACTGGCTTATGCGTCTTGTGGGGGAGAGTGTCTACTGGAAGAATATATTCTCCAAGTCCAAAGACCCGACATTCCTCTTGCTCGCTATTTTGTGGTATGCACTGTATACATGGGATGAATCCTTCGAGTCGCTGTATAAACATGTTAGCAACCTGGTACGTCCTCGTGCAGGGTCGAAGTGATACTGCTCAAGTACATTCAGGAATCGGACGTACTGACGGAGTCTCGCGTCGAGCACACGGGCGAGCTTCATATCCTCCAAGCGTATCTTCTACACTACGAATCGCTTCTTCATGGCTTTCAGGTATCGGTATCCTTCATAGAGAACACCCCCAATCCGGGCATGGAGTCCACAGGGGTCTACGGGGAGCAGCGCAAGGTCTCGAATGAGCTTATGAAGAAGGAGTGCGAGAATCTAGTCGGCGAAATTGACCGTCTACAAAAGCGAAGGGAGATGTTGAGCAATCGGCTGACGAATGTGATGAACCTCGCATTCGCGAACGTCAATATCAGAGACTCGGCGTCCACGAGACAGGTTCGTTTCCTGAAATCGATTTGCCTCAGCACTTAGAAGTTGCTTTCCCAAGATCTCATACCTGACGATGATATTCCTACCGGCAAGCTTGATAGCCGTAAGCAGGGATCTTTTATGCGAAACTTATCCCTATCTGACCATACTTGTCCTCAGTCTGTCTTCGGGATGAATGTCAAGGAGATCAACCCTGATTCTTTAGAGACGCTCGTTCGCTACATCTGGGTTACTATTGCGCTCACTCTCTTCACTGTTTATGTCGTCGTCACACTTCAGACGCATACTTTCTTCCACAAGCCGGGTGCTAGGTTTCAGAAGCGCGCAGTATGGCCGATTCTTCTCATCTGGAAGATACTGAAGAAAGTGAAAATGCATGCCATTCGGTGCGTAGGCATGTGGGAGAAGTACCGCCGTGCAAGGAAGGGTAAAGCTCCCGAGGCAGTGTGATTTAGGTCGGGACCTATGTAGGCTGGTTACACCACCTTGCAATGTTATATGTACATTCAGCACGGAGAAAAAGAACGCCTTCTCCTAGAAGAATATAAACTATTCATGAATGGCGGATGAACTAACTCCAAGTGCTAAGCCATCATGGAAATGTCGTATAAAGAACGGGATTGGCGAGAGTGACTCTATGGACGTTTAAGGTGAGTCTAAGGAGGAAGGAGCTTTGCCATCTGCTGTCACCTGGGCCTGCACCCTCGTGACTCTTCTGTACAGTTCCACGCTGCGTTCTGGCTGTTACCGACTAATGTTTCCCCAGGTATCGACATGCGGCACCACCAGGACCGTGGCCATGGATGGACTTCAGTCATGTTGATTTTGCGATTGATGCGACTGAAGTTACAGTCAGAACGTCAAGCATTACCCTCGCTCGGAACCTATTCCGAAACTGGACTCTAGACCAAGTAGGGCGTAGTCAAATGCTCACAAAGTGTTTGAAGAATCGGTCTAGCACCATTTGCTGCTTGGATTAGTATGAGAGAAAGCGGCTATGGTAGTATGGTGATGAGCACAAGGGAGGCGAACTGTCTCTCCTTGGAAATGGTCCATCATTTCCCAAAACTCGCAGCCTCGCAGGTTTGACTCGGAGAGCAAATTATTCGAAACCCGCCGCCCAACGGGACTCCATTGATAACTGTTTATGCATGTGCGGTCTCTCGTAACTTAACGATCATCATGTCATCATGTGCGTGTTTCCGAAAAGAGACATGTCTGTCATTCCTTCCTCGCCCTCATACTAAGCCTGACTTTTTCCGAGTTTCAAACCATGGCTACTACTCCATCCAAAGACGCCAAACCAACCTATGTTTACAAGCTCATTCCCTCAACAGCACCTCCATCTGACCCACTCCCCGACCGGCTCCCCGTGAGCGACCTTGACCAGACATCTGGCTTCATCCACCTCTCCACCGCACTCCAAATCCCCAACACGCTCAAGTTCTTCTTCAAGGAAGACCCCAAAGTATATATCCTCCGCATCTCCTACGACTCTATCGAAAAGAGTATCAAGTGGGAGGACCCCAAAGCGGAGGTGTGCGGTCCGCGCGGAGGGGAGGGCATGTTTCCGCATCTCTACAATGAGTTTAAGCTAGGAAAGGATGAGGTAGAGAGCATGCAGGCTTGGGATCAGGGGTCTGATGGGTGGGACTCGGCTTTGAAGGCAGCAGAAGCATGGCTGACTTATTGATCATCATAATTCATGTGTGTTTTGCATTTCGTCACGACTCGATTACATACTAGTATCACCGAGCTGAACCTGAGACAGTGAACGTGAAACTATGCGTATATATCCTTCAATATGAACAAGCGTACTACGTGGGCAAGGAATCCGTTGACTGACGTGTCAATAAGTCTACTTAGTTGTACCACTACCATATCCCAAAACCCACCGGCTCAGTTCAATAACACCGTGGGTCCATGACTGGCATTCGTGTTTTTACGAACCCTCAGTTCCCCCGCACCTTGATCCCACCGCGAAGTACTGGTCACTGAGCACTCGAGTGAAATCCGTCATTAAGGAAGTTCATCTAGACAAATCGACCTGGGCTTATCGAGGCTTATTTCTCGGTCATCTCATATGTAATGGTTACGGATGACTCCTGCCAGGGCAAGATGTCCGAAGTTCTATACATGGACGATTCGGACTGTCCATTGCTCCGAGCTGCAACAACGCCATGGTCACTCATAGTAGGCGCAGGATACGAGGTCGCATCATTCAAACATCCGACGCAGACGTTATTAAAATGAACTTTTTCTAAGGCAATCTCAGTGGCGTATATCTCGATTCGCGGGAGTGGCAATACATCC